>JAODAL010002289.1:0-200537 GCA_025379985.1 Phyllomedusa bahiana | reverse complement strand
TCTGCTTTACAAAATAAAAAAGACAACGCTTACCTGTGTAAATCTCTAATTTGCTAGTTACATGTTCAGTATTTGAGAAAAGTCTTATAATTTTACCTACTATACATCTTTGTGTCTTTGTCTGGTGGTGATAGGCGTTCTCTAAGGATGATTCTCGGCCAGAACGTATCTTCAGTTCATGAGTTCTTCATTGTGGGCTTCCAGGGTCTAAATCATTTCCGGAGTGTATTCTTTTTACTTCTTCTTGTCCTTTACATGATAAACTTAGTTGGGAACCTTCTGGTCATCCTCCTGGTGTCCACCACATCTTGCCTCCATACTCCTATGTACATTTTCCTTAGCCAGCTCTCCCTTTCGGACATCATGGTCACATCGACAATTTGCCCTAAAACCCTTCTTGTCATCTTAAATGATGGCTCCACCATTTCGAAGATTGGCTGCATAACCCAACTATTTGCATTTTCAGTGTCCATGATCACCGAGTGTCTCCTTCTAACTGTGATGTCCTATGACAGATACATCGCCATCTGTAAACCTATGCATTATCTTACTACTATCAATTCTACCTTCTGTCTTCAGTTAATTGTGTTCTGTTGGGCTTCTGGTTCTCTTTTGACCATCATAGTCACCATCTTGATCTCCAGTCTTGACTTCTGTGGCTCCAATTTGGTTATTGACCATTTCTTCTGTGATTATGGGCCTCTACTACAACTCTCATGCTCAGATACATCTATTCTGGAAACAGTTGTACTGATTATAACCAGCCAAGAAACTGCCATCGAAACTGTGTTTATCTTCTCAACCTATGTCTGCATTGTTCGTTCTGTACTGGGAATATCCACAACCACCGGTAAGAAGAAAGCTTTCTCTACCTGCACCTCCCATCTCACCATAGTTTGCACTTGTTTTGGATCACTTATTGCCATCTACGTGTCTCCATCTGGTAAAAAATCCTTTAGCATGAACAAAATTTTTTCTTTACTCTACACTGTCGTGACGCCATTACTGAACCCGATCATCTACAGTCTGAAGAGCCAGGAAATCAGGATTACTATCAAGAAGAGATTGATCAAGCTGGGGCAAATCCTAATAAATGAATAACCCACATTATTTTGTATGCAATGAATTACTACGTAGTCAGGTCTTATTATTATGACCAACGACTAATATCCAGAGTAACCACCCTGTGCAGCATGGAGAGCAGCTTGATGGGTGACAAGTGACTAAATAAGGTCCTAGTAGGTTTCCACAGGTATCTGGAGCCATGATAACTGCATCCCACATCTGCTGTAGGGTTCATAGAGCCAACACCACCATCCAGGGGTTCCCACACATGTTCATTTGGGATCTGTAAATTAAGGGCCAAATTAGTACTTGAAAGTCTTGGCCATGCAAAAAATTGGACATTTCTAGCTGTGTGACATGTTACATTGTCTTTCTGGAAGATCATACTCACCCCAGAGAAGACAATTAGCACATGTGGGTGAATGTGGGTGTATGAACTCATAGCCATATTGGATGAGAGACCCTTTCAAATGCATGAGTGGCCCAGAGAATGCCACAAAAACCTTTCCCAGACCATAACAGTTCCACCACTAGCTTGTGTTTTTCCACCAATGGTTGCAGGGTGTTTGTCTGATGTTTCTCATCTAACACACTAATGTCCATCCATTTCGAGGAGCAGAAAATGTGACTTAACAGAGTTGACAACCTTTCACCAATCAGTGGAGGGCTAGTAGGATTATCAGACATGTGATATCTTTGTCGGTCCCATTGCAGTGGTAAAGGTGCAAATCCATCTGCTCCGGGACCCCATACACATAGGGTTAGTGGAGGTGCAGTGACATCCATCTGCTCCAGGGGCCCCATACACAGGAGGATTAGCAGACGTTTGGTGATATCCATCTGCTACACAGCACCATACATAGTATGGTTAGCAGATCTGTGATGATATCCATCTACTTCGGGGCCCCATGTGCAGTAGGTTTAGCAGTTTATTTAGTTTGCATTAATTTTTATTTTGGTCAAATGGCAAAAAAGCTGCTATTTTGTATGAGTTAATTGTAGAAAACAGGGATGTTATGTAGTTGGGTTCTCTATGGAATGGCTGTAGCCACTGAAGACGTAGGATAGATCCATGCACACAGCGCACTGTTATGCTTCTCTCTACCCACAAATCTGGTCCTTCTTGATGAAGCTCAATTTAGGCCGAAACATTGCTTATCATATGGTCCATAGGAACATCAAAACTTTACTTCTATTTTCATGGAGAGTCATATTCCGGTATCATGTAATGCTTGATTCAAAAAAGCAATTTTGTGCATTATGTAATGGCGTGCCTTGGATCTATTCTACATTTTCGGTGGATTGAGATGGGGCCAGAGAATAGAGATCAGGGAGGACAATTTAGGGTTGGAACAGCAGAGGCGGGAGATCAGCGAGATAATTTATGCTTATTAATTTTTTTTTCAATCCAGTCTTCCCTATAAAAATATATATTTATCTCACTGGACAAGCATCACAGAATTTTTTATATCCTAACATTAGGATATATCCTAACATTTCACTAACATTAGATGAAGCATTAGCTACATATTTTGAAGGTTTCAGCAGTCAGAAATATTCATGACACTTTGATCATCCTTGGTGCTGCCTGTATATAGTCATAGCAATCCTTGAAATGGTGAAGCTGTGAATTAACACACATAACAATCATTGAACTGGTGCTGGCTGCATCTAGTTATAGCAATCCTTGAAATGGTGAAGTTGTACCTAGTCATAACAATTCTTGAAATGGTGAAGCTTTATTTGGTTTTGCAATACTTTGAAAAGGGTGAAGCTGTTTTCTAAGTCATAGAATCTTTAAAGGGGTGAAGCTGTAGCTAACATAAAATCCCTGAAATGGCAACCAATAGATTGCTGAAACAATCCTTAAAATTTTTGATGCTGTATCTAGCCATAGCAGTCCTTGAAATGGTGCAACTGTAGCAAGCCATATCAATCCTTGAAATGGTGAAGCTGTAGCTAGCCATGGCAATCCTTGAAATGGTGAAGCTGTGGCTAGCAATGGCAATCTTTGAGATGGTGAAGCTGTAGCTAGCCATGGCAATCTTTGAAATGGTGAAGCTTTACCAGGCCATTGCAATTCCTTGAATTGTTGAAGCTTTATCTAGTCATAGCAATCCCTGAAATGGCAAAGTAAAAACAACTAAAAGTGTAGTAAAAGGAACTCACAGGGAATTACTGAGGTAACGTCACAGACTCCAGAACACAGAACAATTTTCTCACACTGTTATCTTTACACTTATGTTATGTCCTCATCATGGAGATCAGCTTAGTGGACACTTTATGATACTTAACAAATTTCTATTTCATTTTGCAACTGGATGAAGAGGGGTTTGAGAATCAAGTATAAAATACTAATAAGATTGGAATGGATAGAAATGGTGCCCGACTCTCTCATCAGAGATTTTTCTGGTTATGTTGTCCTTTTCTCATTTCCCTTTTTCTGTGCTCTCCTGGAGATGTCCTTTGTTAAGTTTTTAATCCTCTTTTCCTTTCAAGCTGATTCTGTTAGGGCTAAGTTTCTCAAGAGATACATCAGGGCAAAAATTATGTGCTGTCTTTATACAGGAACCCAAGGGCAACATGTATGAATGGGCTGCTCCAGTTTTCTGGCATACTTTGGAGCAAAAATCTGTCGTAGTCCTGTTCTATAGATGTATGAACAGTCGCACTTCAAACTTTGGTGCAGTTAGTGCCATCCCATACACTTTGCAATTGGAAAAGATTTGGGACATTCGGGGGCGTCTAACATTTTCATAGGGGGTACATTTTGGGATTCTTTGACCCCAAAAACCTAGCGGAGAAAGTTAGAACATCAGACCAGGGAAAAAGGGGGTGTGAACGATTTGTGGTATTGGCCTACATTGCCCCCTCTAGATGCCCTGCAAAAAAAAACCAACCGGGGTTAAAGGTGGTGCTGAAATTTGGTATTGGTCTACATCCCCTGTTTTGGTGACCTGCAGAAAAACACCCAAACCCCAGGGTAAAGGTGGGGGGGGCCTAGCCAGATTGGGGTATTGGTTTCACTGCCTTATGTATGCCCTGCAGAAAAAACAGACAGGGAAAGGGTGGTGCCTGACCAGATTGTGGATTGGTTCTACACTGCCCTGTATGTAAAACCCTCAAAGAACAGCCAGCCCAGGGAAAAGGGTGGTGCCTGAGCCAACTTGGGGTATTGGCTTACCTCCCCTGATGTATAATCTGTCCCGCAAAGCGTTTGTTGGGTAAATTAAAAACCATTGGGTTAAAAAAAACATTTGTGTAATTGGATTAAAAATGGCTGTTGGATATCTCAGAGAGGGGTGGAAAATGACTCCTATCTGAGTGGTGCCCGGTTTTGTGGTGGTGTGCCCAGGGCCGTATTGGGTCCCCCTTTATTTAATGTATTTATTACCAATTAGTGGGGGGATCATAAAAACGGTTTCATTTTTGCAGATGACCCCAAGCTATGGGGGTAGTGCAATCTATGGAAATGCTCATAAATTCAAGCAGCCCTGGACACATTTTTGAGTGCTTGGACACCCACTTGGCAAAGGGGGTTTAATGTGGATAAATTAAAGGGTTTCTGATCTGGGTGAAATAATCTAAGACATCAAATATCGGGGGGAAGAAACTTGGAAAATGTTGTTGAAAAAGATTGGCGTTCTTGTAGATCATAGATACAAACGCATGCATGTTAAAATCAGCTCCTTGGGGCAAGTAAGAATTGGCATGTATTAAAAGGGCTGGATCGCGGGGACAAGGATGTAATTCTACTGCTGTACAAAGCTTTGGTGGGGACTTCACTTAAAATATGCTGTTCAGTTCTGGGCCCCATTTTATAAAAGAGAAATGTAATGGAGGAAAAAAAGGGAACAAAGACGAACAACCAAATTATACGGGGAAAGGCATCTTAGTTATGAGAGAGGTTGTAAATTAATTTTTAGTCTTGAAAAAGACGGCTTCGGGGGGAATGATAATTTTTAAATATATAAAGGCCCCCTACAAAAAGAGGGGAAAAATAATTTAAAGTGAAGCCCTCAAAAAAAAAAGGGGAAATTTCCCCTTTGGGAGAGAGAAAAGGATTCAATCTCCAGGGAAAAGGGGCCGTTCTTCCCTGTAAGAACTGTAAACTGTGGAATAGCCACTGAGGAGCTGGTCCAGAGGAACTGTAGGAGTTTAAAGAAAGGCTTAGATACCTACCGGGAAACTAAAAAATATTAATGGTATTAAAATGTAAAAATTCGGATCCTGGCGGGTGGGGCTCTGGGGTCAAGATAGGGTCCACTGGAGCAGATGGTTCTTCCTTTGGGTTAAAGGGCATTAACCCAGTGGTGAGGCTGGGTTTAAGTCCTTGTTCTCCCTTCACCACATTTTCCCCCACCCCTTTTTTGAATTGATGGGGCAGTGTCTTCTTTCAACCGTACAATAGTAAGAACAGACGAGGGTAAAGGTGGGGCCTGAGCAGTTGTGGGATTTACTCTACACTGCCCTGTATTATGACATGCAGAAGAAAGTCAGACCCGGGTAAAGTGGGGCCTGAGCCAACCTTTTGCTTTTGGCTTTACATCCCTGTTTATGACCGCAGAAAACAGCAGACCAGGGGAAAGGTGGTGCCTGAGCCCGACGTGTGGCATTGGCTTACACTCCTGTAGTATGACCCGCAGAGAACACCAGAAAAGGGTAAAGAGGTGCCGACCAGACTTTGTAAGGTCACACTGCCGTAGTTGACCTGCAGAAGAACAGACCGGGTAAAGGTGGGCCTGAGCCGACTTTTGGTATTGGGTTTTACACTGCCCGTATGTATGACTGCAGAAAAAAAAGCCAACTAGGGGAAAGGTTGTGCCTGAGCCCGACTTGTGTTATTTCCCACATGCCCCCGTTGTATGCCTGCAGAAGAACTCCAGACAGGGTAAAAGGGTGCCTGAGCCAGATTGTGGTATTGGGTTACACTGCGCCCTATGTAGACCTGCAAAACAGCCAGCCAGGGTAAAGGTGGTGGAGCCGATTGTGGTATTGGCTCTACATTGCCTGTATGTATGATCTGCAGAAGAAAAAACTAGACCCGGGTAAAGGTGGTGCTTTACCCCGCTTTTTCGATTGGCTCTACATAAGAAAAAAAGCCAGACCCGGGGAAAGGTGGTACCTGAGCCAGCTTGTGCTATTGGGGTCTACTGCCTGTTGTATGACCCGCAAAAGAACAGACAGGGTAAAGGTGGTGCCTGAACCCCGACTTTTGGTTTGGCTCACATGGCGTATTTTTGACCTGCGAAGAACAGCCAAGCAGGGTAAGGTGGTGCCTGAGCCAGACTTGTTTTATTGGCTCTAAATGCCTTGTAAGATTTTATGCAGAAAGAACAGCCAGACCAGGGAAAGGTGGGGCCTGACCCAAAATTGTGGTTTAGCCCGCCCTGTTTTTATGACCCGCGAAGAAAGAAGGGTTAATGTGGGGGCCCGACCGACTTTTTGGATTGACTCTACACTGCCCTGTATGTATGACCCGCAAAGAACAGACCAGGGTAAAGGGGGTGCACCCGATTGTGGTATTGGCTCTACCTGCGCCCAATTTATGACCCCGCAAAGAACACCAGGCAGGGGAAAAGGTGGGCTGAGCCAGACTTTTGGTATTGGGTCTCAGCCCTTGTAATATGACCTCAGAAGAACAGCCGACCAGGGTAAAGGGGGGGCTGAGCCCGACTTGTGGGGATTAGCTCTACACGCCCTGTATGTATGACCTGCAGAAGAATAGCCAGCCAGGGAAAAATGGGGCCCGACCAGACTTGTGGGGTATTCACTGCCCTGTTGTATGACCTGCAGAAGAACAGACCAGGGGGAAAGGTGGTGCCTGAGCCGACTTTTGGATTGGGTCTACATGCCCGTTGTATGAATGCAAAGAAAAAAGACCAGGGAAAATGGTGCCTGGCCGACTTGTGGTATTGGTCTCTGCCCTGTATGTATACCTGCAGAAGAAAAATAGACCGGGGAAGGTGGGCCTAGCCAGACTTTTGTATTGGCTCAATGCCCCTTTGTATACCTGCAGAAAAACAGACGGGGTTAAGTGGGGGCCCGAGCCAGACTTGTGGGATTGGGTTTACATGCCCCGTTGTAAGACCTGCGAAAACAGACCAGGGTAAAGGTGGTGCCGACCGTTGTGGGGATTGGGTCTACACTTGGCCCGTATGTATGGGTGAGAAGAACAGCCAACCCGGGTAAAAGGTGGTGCCCGAGCCCGACTTGTGGTATTGGCTCTACATGCCTTTAGTATGACCTGCAGAAAAACACAACCAGGGTAAAAGGGGTGCCTGAGCCAGACTTGTGGGTTTTGCTTACCTTTCCTGTATGTAAGACCCTGCAAAGAAAAAACCCGGTTTTAAATTCCCACAACTTTTTTATTGGCTTACATGCCCTGTATGTATGACCTCAGAAAAAACCGCCGACCAGGGTAAAGGTGGGCTGAGCCGACTTTGGGATTGACGCTACTGCCCTGTATGTATGACCTGCAAAGAACAACCCAACCCGGGTAAAGGTGGTGCCTGAGCCAGATTTTGGGATTGGCTCTACCTCCCTTATTTAACCCCCAGAAAAACGACCAGGGGAAAAAAGTGGTTTCCGAGCCCGACTTGTGGTATTTACCCCACAGCCCCCTATGTATGACCTGAGAAGAAAAACTAGACCAGGGTAAAGGTGGGGCCTGAGCCCGATTGTTATTGGGTTACCTGCCCCGTATGTATGCCCCGCAGAAGAACAGACCCGGGTTAAATTGGGGCCCGGCCAGATTGTGTATTGGGGAATACACTCCGTGGAAATCCCTAAAAAAAGCATTTATGATCTATCTACATGAAAAAAAATTTGAGCCTCGGGTTTACATATTAGATTTGGTATTGACTCTACACTGCCCGTATGTATGACCGCAGAAGAAAAACCGGGTAAAGGGATGCCTGAGCAGATTGTGGTTTGGGTCTACACTGCCCTGTAAATTTTTTAAACCCGAGAAGAAAGACCAGGGTTAAAAGGGGGTCTGAGCCAGACTTGTGCTATTGGCTTACACTGCTTATGATGACCTGCAGAAGAACAGACCAGGGTAAAGGTGGTGCCTGAGCCAGACTTGTGGTATTAGCTCTACACTGCCCTGTATGTATGACCTGCAAAAGAACAGTTTCATATATTCTGGTGCATTCTACACTGCCTTAAAGTGATGTACAACTGGACTGTCAGAGCCAATGTTCATACAAGTCGCCCCAAGTCTTTATTTTTCATTTACTTAGGTCCTATGATGCCAAAAAAGCAGCCTTGGACCTGCAGTTACACATTAGTCACATCTCATTTTCCTGCACATCCCGCTTCTTGTACAAATCAGTGCATTGCTGTAAAGACTGTAAAGATTGCACCATAGTTGCAGTCAGAGAGGTGGAGATGTATGGTATGGGCCAGCATTATGGGCCCCTGGGCAGAGCACTGCAGTGGGCCCTGCCGAAATACATGAAATCCCACTAGGTCATGCCTCTAGCCACTCCTACGCCACATATGTCTGGACATCAGCAGCTTTCAGTCTACAAGACTATTCGGCAGGGCAGGGAGCCTTTGGCTCTCTTCTTCACCATGATTTTTAACTGTTTGCACATCCTAAAAACATATAAACCGTTAAATAAGCAAAGCCAATCATGGGAACCTGGGTATATTTCTTGTATTCCTGGAACAAACATATACCACCAGGAGCCCCTATTCTTGTGGGGCCCCCAGGCCACTGCCTAGTGTGCCCAATGAAAAAGATGGCCCTGGTATGGGCCCTCCTCAGCGGTAGGGCAAGGGATCGTTAGGGTTGTGGGCTGCCTAAGACTTTGTTAGTGAGGTAATTTACCAGGCTAGATAAGAACATGCACTACATAAAGAAAATGTATAGTATTTGGAGTGTATGGATATAAAGAACAACAGTAAAGAAAGAAAGAACGCGTGTATCAGATGACACCTCTGGAATATTGTAAATTCTATTGGAGTAAATTACATAGCAAACAGACACATAATAACAACTGCTTAAAATCTAAAAAAAAGCCTCTTCTTCTGGCCCATGATAGGGTTTACCGGATACAAGGGTAAAAGATACATTGCTGATAGACCTGTATCTCTACAAGTGTTCACAAACATTACCCAACCAGGTCCATCACCACCTCAGTAATATAAATTCTCTGGATGGTAAGTTCAGTCTTTTGATTTGCAGAATAAATATAATCATCCCTACTTTGAAGAGATATCAGGTGGAGAAATGACATATTTCAACAAATTGGGCAAAAATTCTCTGAATATTATAAATTGAGATATTTTTTGGAAGGATTGTATATTTTAATAACTTTATAGGTCACTTAAATACTTCTAATTTTAAAGTAATTTTCTGAGACTGGGTTACTGATTTTCACCTGCGCATGCGCCCTCCTATTGTTTTAGTATGTGTTCCTTTATATTTTATATGCCAAGGTAGTCAGCTCATGCATTTGGGAATGTGGGTGTATATGGATTCTTTTGAGCACATGCGCATGGACTGGATGCTTGATTGACGTCATTGTGTGATGCCAAACATTATTATTTTGATGATCAGGAGGACATAACAGATAATTATGATTGTATTCTAGTTATTTAAATAGTTACCAGGTTTTTGTGCTCACAACGCTTTATTGATAACATGTTCCCTTTGCGCATGCGCCCACATCACCAGACCTGCACAGTATGATCTTATACACACTGGGATTATCCTGTGATATAATTGTTATATACAGGGGCTTAACTAGAGAAGCCTAGGCCCCATAGCAAATTTTGGATGGGCCCCCCTACCCCCCCTCGCCCACCTCCCTGACCACAAACGTTTAAAAGGACATGCTGTTAGATACTATAGATAATACAAGGGGCAAATACCTCACCATACATATCACCATCATACTACTACCAAACAAATCCACTATACCAAAACCAACATTACCAATAACACTACAACATATGGACTTGATTATACCGCCAGAACACGACCACAAATTACCACCACAAAGTGACTGAATAATACCCCTATACTATTACTAATCAGTATATAAAGACCAATAGTACCGCCATATAGTGACCATATAGTGGTATATACTAGTGTACACAAGCTCTACAGACAGTATATAACCGCCATATAGTGACCATATAGTAGTAGATATGAGTGTACACAGGCCCTGCAGACATATAAGTGATTACACTGCAGTTACATCTTGTGACTCACATGTGACTTTCCTGATAAATAAATGAAAAAAGGTACTCACCTCTTCCTGTTCCCTCACAGAGCAGCTTGCACAAGGACACTGCTCCCAGCTTCCACTGATCCTCTGGACCAGAAGCCTAGGCTTCCAGCCTAGTAGACACAGTGTTGCATTGTGCCTCATGCGAAGCTGATCTGTATATACAGCGCTCATTGAACGTTTTATAAACAATCAGTAAGGAAGGGATGGTAATTAAATAGCCATGCAGAGTGAGATGTGAGTGAGATGCTGACCATTGACCCACCTGGTGAACAGCCCTGTACTAACACAGTCATGGCAGATCTGGAGTTTTCATTACACCACTATACCAACCAAACTGTAGAGGAAAGGGGGTTGCTGGAACACTGGGTAAAAGCTTAAGGGTTACATTCCTATAGATAGTATGTATAAAATACTTATTAGACAAGATTTGACATTTCATTCCATTGTTTTACACAATAATGTAACTACCTTATACTGATAGAATTTTATCAATGCTGAGTGACCGTCCTGAGGAGTTTTTCATGAATAGTTTCTCTTGTTGGTCTGACAATTGGCTGACCAAGCTTGTGAAAAAAGTTAGGTTTTCTCTAACCCTAACCCTGACTGTGACCCTAATTCTCAGTTGTGGTCCAGGATTTTTTACATTTTTAATCGTTAATTTACTGTACTAAATTGCAGTGCTCCTGGTCCAACGTCAACTCTGGTCCAACATAATGCCTGATGTCACTTCCAGTTACCATAACACAGGGGTGACTGATATGTTATGGTAACCAGAAGGGACATCTAACTGGATATGACACAGGGAGAGCCATCAGACCTGAATCACTGTGGGACAGAAAGGCTACCCTCCTTACCTTCCTAGAGCCATAACTTTTTTATTTTTCGACCTAAATACACATATGAGGGCTTTTATTTTGCGGGACAAGATGTTCTTTCTAATTTTATCATTCATCGTACCACAGAATATACTGGAGAACCGCAAAAAAATTCTAAGTGAGGCAAAATGTGAAAAAAACATACTTGCACCATGTTTGTGGGTGTTTTGTTTTTACAGCGTTCAATCTTTTGATAAAAATTATCTGTATTCTACAGGTTGATAGGAATCCAGCAATACCAAACATTTTCAATATGTTTTGGTACCATAAAAAATTCCAAACATTTTCTATTTTTGACATTTCTGCCGCAACGTCATTTTCTGTGACCAATAACTTTTTTATGCTTACACCTTTAGACTTTAGTGCACAGCATTTTTTGCAGCTGAAGTGCACTTTTTATTGCCAACAGTTTGGAATACATGCGTCATTTTTATTATATTTATTCCATGGGACTTGAAATGACCGAAAACAAAATGTCGCTGCAGACATCGGAGTTTGCAGCCCCCGGAGCCCCAGCTGCGCTGGGATCGGGGCTGTACTACACAGCCCTGATCACAGAGCATCCCTTGCGAGCACCGGGGAGCGGGGGAACCTCCGCATCTCGGTGCTTTAACCCTTTGATTGCGACTGATCATCACTGCAGCGCAATCAAAAGGTTTCCCCTGCTCTGTCGGGTGATCGGAACACCCGGTCACCCGACAGAGCTTGGGGAATGGCTGCACAGTTATCCCTGGGGACATAGAGTGGCCACAGAGCTGTCTGTGTAACAAGCCAGTGACCAGGGCACACTGTGTGCTGTCCTGATCACTGCCTATGTCAGACTGACACAGATTATAATGTATTAGCATATATGAATATGCCAAAACATTACTAAGTGTAAGGAAAAATAAAAAAAATGTAAAACAGTTCTTCCTTCATGGGATTTTAAAAGTAAAAAAAAAAAAAAGAAAGTGTAAAAAAATGAATAAAAAATAAATAAAATAAAAATAAATTTTTAATAAAAAATAATTGTGCATATATTATACATACAAAACAACCTACACATATTAGGTCTCCACACGACCGTAATAACCTGTAGAATTAATCTAACAAATGTTTAAAAAACAAAAAAATAAAAAACATGCTTCAATTATTTATAAGTGAACTTAAACTACTCCCCCATAAAGAACAACTTGTCTCGAATAAAAAGAGGCCTCATCCAACTGCGTCATTGAAAAAAATAAAAAAGTAACAACTGTTGAAATGCAGGGAGGCAAAAACTAAAAAAATGTTCTGGTCATTAACTACTTTTCAGGCGTTCGGCATAAGGGGTTAATAGATCGGACTTTTTCGAACGCGGTGACTCCAAATATGGGGACATTTTTTATTATTTTATGTTTTTTATTTCTGAAATGGTGAAAGGGGGGTATTTGAACTTTTATTTTTTACACTTTTAAAACATCTTTTAACCTTAACTATGAGTCCCCCCAGGGTGCTTGACCACTAGGGGATGCAATCATTTATACGGCCTATTGCATTGTAATTAGAGATGGGTGAATCGATTCTAATGAAGTGGAATTTGTTTATAATTTAAGGAAAAATTTGATTCTGCACAAAGGCGAAGTTTATGGTGATTCGCGGGAATGAATCACCTTTTTTTCTAAAATGGCCACGAGCACATGGCGTTACATGGGGCAGAGAACTCTGGCAGGAAGAAAGGAACATCCTCAATGACATGTGCAGAGATGAAGCCAATCAGAGACCGGCGGGCTTCTGTGACGTCACAGCCCTATAAATATGGACGCCAGCTTAAATTCTCACACTTTTCAGTGTTTCTCCTGCCACCAGCATCTGGCTGCTGCAGCACTATATTGCACTCTTATCAAAACAAACTAGTTTTTTGAGCTACTGGGGTGAAAGACCTGCACAAGTGTGAGTCAAATACACACCTGTTCCTGAACCAGCGTTATTATTTTCTTGTTTTAGTTTGTGGGGTATTCTCCCTAAAGTCCAGGGTGTGTATATTTCTACCCCATACACGCCTGAATTCCATCTGGTTCATTCTGTAGGGTATTTTATACCCAAGGGTTAATTTCTCCTCTTGTTTTGTGGGGGAATTTGCGTCAAATACAGTGTGTGTTTATTTCTGCCACATACACACCTGAAATCCATCCACTTCAGAACAGTGGGGATATTTTAATCTGTGGCCAAGTGTTAGAGGGGTCGTCTCACTACAGGGATCGCTGCAAATCTTGCAAAAACAAGGTCACTTTGCAATATGTGTCCATTAACAGTGTTCTACCTATTCCTAGATATCCCCTCTTGTATAGGCTGCATCAGCTCCTGTGGTTGCTATGGCTACAGACCTGTTTGATCTCTCCTGATAGGCTGCCAGTGCTGGTCACTATAGCTACAGACCTGGCTTCTACTGCAGCCTAGTAGAAGCCAGTAAACGCCCCTGAATTCACAGTGAAACCAAGAAAACAGGACTGTGGTAACATGTATCAATGTAGTGAGACAACCCCTTTATTGTATCCAAGTGTTGTTGATAATACTGTGTCAAATGCAGTGTTTGTGTATTTCAGCCCTACATACTTCTCAAATCCAGCCACTCCAGTCTCTTGGCATATTGCTATCTCTGGCAAATAGTTAATTTTTACACTTATTGTGGTGATTCTGTTAAATGCTTATATATCTCGAGCCCACCAAAAGAGTGGAGAGGGTGTCATCAGTAATTTTGCATTGATGCCACTAATCATTTTGCCCTTCCTTAGATCCTTCAGTGTCTGCTTTCACTTGGTCAATAATCCATCATTGCTAAAGCCAAAAAGAAACAGGAGTTGATCCCAAAAATAATAAGTAAATGGAATATTTGCATATCTTCTGTGTTTTGTATCCACTCCTGCTTTTGGCTACCTAACATCAGACAATCCTGATGCAAACAAAGGACCATGTCATACTGGCCTTACGGCTTCTCCAAAGACACAATCGGTTGTGTTTGTCCTTTTCATTCCTTCTGACAGATTAAAAGAAGTGGAAAACCAAACATAGTGGCAACGTCATAGAGTGGTGCAGGGTGGAAACAGCCTTAGGAAGCCACAGGGTGGTCGACTGAGAGATTGGTCAGTTGGCAGCAGCATGAGTAAGCCTCAGAGTGGCACAATGACTGAGTGTGAAGGTGGCAGTAGCATGATTAGGCCACAAACTGGCACAATTACACAGTGTGGAGGTGGCAGCAGTAATAGCAGCAGCAGCAGGCCGGAGAGTGGCACAATGTCATAATTTTGAGGTGGCGGCAGCTAGGCGACATAATGAGGAGGTGGCAGTAACAGCAACATCAAGCCAGAGAGCGACATGGTGACATAGCCTGGAGATGACAGCAGCAGCATGAGGAGACCTTAGTGGTGAGGTGGCAGCAGCATCAGAAGGCCACCTAAAGGCCAAGTGAAGAGTGGGAGGTGGGTGTCATTACAAGTCCCTGGTAAAGATGGTGAGTGGATGAAGGAGCAGCTGGCAGCAGATGTGTGGCATCAGGCAGGTGGCAGCATCAGAATAGTAGCTGAGGCAGGTAGCCAGAAGAATCCAGGGTTCAGGGTCTGCTCCAGGTGCTGCTGCTGGTGGGTACCTAAATCACTAGGGGGTGAAGTAACAGGTAAGACCTGTTAGAGGATGGACGATGGAGCAGATAGGCAGTGGCCAACTGACTACATAGGATGTCTCTATAGTACTTGAGTTTGTCCTCCGTCTTGGCAGGTAAAAAAATACGCCCATTTGGTACCACACCGGTAGCGAGGGTCCAAGATGGTGGAGAGTCAGAAGTCATCCCTCTGCCTATTTGTGACAATTCGGCTGTCACTAGCCAGGCAAATCAGCATACAGCAGGCCATCTGTGCAAGTGACTCTGAGGGACTCCCTGCCCCGAACTTCAATGTATACTACCATGGTGTGTCTGGGTCATCTTCCTCAAATTTACACCTGCTTCTGGATTGTGTTCACTTAACTTTTTGAACTTATATGTTCATTTATAATGGGAAATTTGGCACAATATATAGCACGGTGGTCTAAAATTGTGATTTCATGCTGATTTTGATGTTTGTACTGTATTGAAACAATGTTTATATGATTATTGCACTGTAATTATTTAATGATCACTTATTTTGATTGTACCATGGCACTTCCTATATATACACAGTTGCACCTTGTGTTGTTGCTTGAGAAAGGCTCTGTTCAGAGCTGAAACGTTGCTGGAATAAACACCGTTTGCTTTTCAAGTGCTGTCCTTTTAATTTTTGGATTATTGCAGACATCGTTCAGTCTGAGGGACGTGCACTATCCTATTTCTTCAATACCCAGTGCTGTTTCTACCTTCTACTTTTGTATTCTACGAACGGGGAACGTGCACGGACTTTCTTTATAACATTTTATTCTTTTGGTGTACAAAGAATATGACTACTATTCCCAACATTTTATCATACTCGGAGGAAGATGTGGGACGGATTCTACAGGGAATATCTGGAGACGCAACCTTCTTGGACGCCCCTTCTATCATCAATATAAAAAGAAGATGGGAAAATGAACAGAGGAAACTTATTTCAACTCAGCTACATTTGCTTACAATTGGTGAATACTACAAGGCTAACAGGATCCCTAGAGGTATGAGGTCTCATTTGACCCCAAATCTTTTTTCTGATAACGATGATTTTTGCCAACGTTTTATTCAAATATCTAACAAATATGTACGGGATGTTATGTTACTCAATATGGAATTTTTACAAGCTGAATTGTTAAAAGTAGAATCCAGGATCAGTGAGCTTGATGGCATATTATCGGGACTACTTACAAATGAGGACTTGACCAAATATAAAGATGATTTTTCTCAATCCTTGTCTAAATTTAGAACTGAGTTGTAAAATATGAAAAGACAAAAGTGGCATTGAGA
Organism: Phyllomedusa bahiana; assembly: GCA_025379985.1. NCBI lineage: Eukaryota > Metazoa > Chordata > Amphibia > Anura > Hylidae > Phyllomedusa > Phyllomedusa bahiana. The sequence continues at coordinate 184,434 of JAODAL010002289.1, read as the reverse complement.
TTTTGAGGATTATAGAACTGAGAGAGTGTATAATTGGCAAAAAATGTTGACTAATAGGAACTTTAAAACAAGGAATTTGTCTCAAAAGAGAAAACAGCGTATATCATCATCTGATCCTGAAGCACAGGAGACACCTTCTTTTTTGGCTTTGGATACCCCTTCCCCAGGCGTACCAGGAGAGGGGGTCGCAAACACAAACGTCGGTACAAGAACTCGTACAACCAGAGAGCAGAAATCAAAGTTCATCTTCCAGAACAAGAAAAAAAACAAGACTTAGTGGTAAATATTTCATCTTGTGTATTGTCGGATACTGAAATTAATGCCCTGAGTAAAGGACTTTCTTTTTGTCCATCCAATAAGATTGATTGGTTCCAATTGGAGTTAGATCTTTTTGAGTTTTTTAGGAAAATTAAGTTGAAAGTTTTTTTTTCTAATTTATCTGCACCAAGGCCTATTGTACAGAATACTAATGATAAACATACTTTTGATATTTGTTTTTCACAAACAGGTTTACAGAAAAAAAGTAATTTTGTCCCTTACACGGACAATCCTATTATTCACACTTTTGAATCTAGCATCAAATTGGGGATCAAAAAAATTCGTGAAACCAACTTAGAGTCCTTGAATTATCAAAACATGAGTATGGTTGAAAGACAGGCCATTGATAGAATATCTAAAAATAACCTTATTACTACAAAACCTGCAGATAAAGGGGGAGCCCTTGTGCTGATGGATAATGTAAATTATATGGAAGAAATAATGAGACAGTTAAATGACACCTCTGTGTATGAAATATTACCATTTGATCCTCTCCCTAATCTAAAATCTAAGATTAAACAGATAGTACACACAGCACATGTAGATAGGATTATTGATAAAGAACTTGAGGATTTTTTGATTGAGAAGTTTCCAACTACTCCACGGTTTTATTGTCTTCCTAAGATACACAAATCATTGATAAAACCTCCCGGCTGGCCTATTGTATCTGGACAAGGTTCGATTTTTTGTCCTATAGCCATGTTTTTGGATAAGATGTTAAGAGATTTTGCTTGTTCAGCACGTTCATATATCAGGGATACCACCCATTTTTTGAACATCATCAGTACCCTCACTATCACTGATAGTGATTTGTTAGTATCTTTTGATATAATTAATTTATATACGTCTATTGATCATGTTAGAGGCATATCAGTTGTTAAGAAATTTTTGAATGCATCTGATTATCCCATAGATAACATTGAATTCTTGATCAATTTATTACAATTCATCCTTACTGAAAATTATTTCTCTTTTCAGGATAAATATTATATTCAAAAAAAGAGGACCGCTATGGGATCAAACGTTACACCCACATATGCAAATATGTTTATTGCCTATCTTGAGGAGGAATTCATTTATGTGTCCCACCACTTTAGACATGTGCAGGGTTGGTGGCGTTATATAGATGATACCTTCATCATTTGGAGGGGTACTGTGGATGAGCTTACTGAATGTTTTGAATTTTTGAATACCATAGATGAGGATATTAAATTTACTATGTCATACTCTTTGCATAGATTACAATTTTTGGACACTATGGTTTACAAACAGGATAATAAATTAGCCACAGACCTCTATGTAAAACCTACGGACAAAAATAATACTCTATATTATAATAATTTCCATCCAAGGGCCATGGTTAAATCCCTACCGTATAGCCAATTCCTTGGAGTAAAAAGGATTGTTTCTGATTCTTCCCTCTTAGATAATAGATTAGAAGAAATGTCTTCTAAATTCCAGACACGTGGTTATCCGAAATCTCTAATACAGTCACAGAAAAAAGAGTGAGTAATATTGATCGTAATCTGTTACTTAGTAGTAAAAAAAGAGATTTAGTAGAACAACGGGTAACTTGTGTTACTACGTTTAATAAATTTTCTTAAAAAATTCGCAATTTGATCTGTAAAGAATGGCATATCCTCAATGAGAATTTCCAGACTATCAAGGAGTTTGCTGTTCCACCTAGGATGGCATATAGAAGATCTAAAAATCTTAGGGACATTTTAGTCCGTACTGAACCCAAAAAATTTTCTAGTCTTACACATTCTAGACTAAGTTGTTTACCTTGCCTTTCCTGTCAATGTTGTAGACATCTCATAAAAGGTGACACTTTTATACACCCTAGAAGTGGGAAGAAATTTAAGATAAATTATTTTCTAACATGTAAGAGCAGCTATGTTATATGTATTCTTATGTGTCCCTGCAAATTATTATACGTAGGTGAAACAACACAGGAATGTCGAGTTCGGATTAACAAACATAAATCTACGATTAGATTGGGAAAAATGGATCTTCCTGTGTCTAGACATTTTCAGGAATTTAACCATAAAATTGAGGATTTAAAATTTTGGATCGTAGATCATATTCCTTTTGATCATAAATCCGGTAATAGAACAGTGCTGTTAAAACGTAAGGAACTGGAATGGATATTCAAACTAGAAACATTATCCCCATGTGGATTAAATATTGATTTCAAAATCTATCCACAGATGTATCGATGAGATTGCCTCTGTTTTTCTGCCCCCATATGTCCTTCTGAGTATGATAGCACATTAGGTGCTGGAATTGATATTTAATTGATATAGACCGTAATTTTTTAGTAACATTATTATTGTTTTTTAATTTTATTAATTTTTTCTTCTTTCTTTTTTTACAGATTTTATGAATGAGTATTCCGACTCCTGGGATTAGATGTCTCCTGCTGCGTCTGGCATTTAGTATTTTCCTATGTTGTGTTTTGCAGGGTTTTGTATGGTTGCATGTATATAGCGCTGTCTTTTTTGACTTGCGCGCCCCTTGACAGACGTGGGGGCCGTCGCTCAGGGGTCCTGCCTGGTTCGCTGGGTGGGTCTGTGTGGCACCCCTGGGATCGGGAGACATGTAGAATTTCTATGTGTCTGCTGGTCTTATGTGGGGTTTCCCACTTCTAGGGGTTATATTATAAGCAATACTTTTTCATACTTACCCTGTTAGCAGTTTGCAAGTAGCTCCGTTCTATTGCTTCACTTGTTGTGAAGCTAGGAGTGTATGTGCGCCTGTGCAAGCTTCTTGGATTACTATGGTAACACTCATATGTCTGATTAGCAGTAAGCGTGTCTGTGTCGGTGCAGAGTCCCCTGCTATACCATGGAAAACTGGAAAACGCAACAAGGAGAGGTGCGCGTGCGTATTTGGATCGTCAACGCGCATGCGCAGTAGATTTGCACAGACGCCGGAGCAGCATTACGGAGTTACATCGCACCCAGTGAGGAGGAATTACTCGTAAAAAGTAATGTAATTATGCTTTGAATGTTTACACCTGCTTCTGGATTGTGTTCACTTAACTTTTTGAACTTATATGTTCATTTATATTGGGAAATTTGGCACAAAATACAGCACGGGGGTGTAAAATTGTGATTGCATGCTGATTTTGATGTTTGTACTGTATTGAAAAATGTTTATAAGATTATTGCATGTAATTATTTAATGATCACTTATTTTTTATTGTTACCATGGCACTTCCTATATATACACAGTTGCACCTTGTGGTTTTGGGTTAGAAAGGCTCTGTTCAGAGCTGAAACTTGCTGGGAAAAAACACCGTTTGCTTTTCAAGTGCGTCCTTTTAATTTTTTGGATTATTGCAGACATCGTTCAGTCTGAGGGACGTGCACAATCCTATTTCTTCAATACCCAGTGCTGTTTCTACCTTCTACTTTTGGGTCATCTTCCTCATCTTCCTCATCCTTCGGCTGCTCCTGCTCCTTTTCTGTCACCTGAATAAAAAACACACTCATTTCGCCAGACACTGCTTGTGCTCCAATGTCTTCCTCCTCCTCCAGTTCAGCCCTCACTGGACTCATGTGGCCGTGAGATGTAGTCGCCATGTCTCCAGTCCTCTGAACAGACAGATTTTGCAGCATCTGTTCCAAGACATGAAGCAGTGGTATGACGTTATTCATCCCGTAGTCCTGGTGACTGAGAAAAAACGTGGCCTCCTCAAAGGGTCTATACAAACGGCAGGTGTCCCGCATGAGCTGCCACAGGTTGACATAAAAATTACACAGTGGAGTATCAATGTCCGCTTGGATCATCAAGAAATCATTACTTTCTCTGTTCATAGATTTCTCCCTGTTTTGCTCTGTTCATAGATTTCTCCCTGTTTTGCCTTGTTCATCTATTTCTCCCTGTTTTGCTCTGTTCATCGATTTCTCCCTGTTTTGCCCTGTTCATCAATTTCTTCCTGTTTTGCCCTGTTTATCGATTTCTCCATGTTTTGTCCTTTTCATCGATTTCTCCCTGTTTTGCCCTGTTCATAGATTTCTCTCTGTTTTTCTCTGTTCATAGTTTCTCTGTTCTGTTTAGCTCAAGGAGGGTGTGCTTGGTGGTGTAGGAATGTCTAAATTGCATGCAAAGTTTCCTGGCCAGTTCCCTGAATGGTGCAGTGTCTACCACTTGAAAAGGGAGGGACTGCAGTACCACCAACTTGGACAGGAGCAAGGTCAGCTTCTGCACTTTGGGATGGCTAGATGCATACGGCTGTCTCTTGGCAATCGCCTCGGTGAACGACTGCTGGCACCATGAGTGTCGAAGAACAGGAGCATCTGGACCGGGAGATGATGTGAAAGACAGACAACTCCCTTTGGCAGAGGTGGTGGAGCCTTGACTGCCTGAAGTGGGAGGCATGCCACTGGGTGCCTCTGCTGCGGCAGGATGGACCACCACATCTGAGACACGTTTCTCCCAGGCCACTGTATGGTGCTGCTGCATGTTGATGCAGGGCTGTGGTGCCAATGTTAGGTCCCTGGTCACGCTTTGCTTTCTGCCCACAGATTCTACATATAGCCATGTTCGCCTCCTCCGGTGTCTTGTCAGAAAACTGCCACACCGCCGAGTAGGTGATTTTACCATCAATGCTCCGCACTGACTGTTACCGCCGCTGCCCGAGTGAGCCCCTGTGCCACTACTTTCTGGGACCTGCAAAGTGGGTGGTCTAAATCATGGCTGTTTGGCTCCCAACCTCGCACTGCTGCCACCCTGCTGACTCCCGGCCTGATGCGCAAGCTGCCGCTCTCTTATCCCGATTCTTCCTTAGGCAGGAAGTATTAGAAGCATTAACATGAGGGCTATGGAAGCCTTCATCAGGCTTCTGGCTGCTATGGTGACCAATTGTCACTGTTCCTCATTAATTTAGATGTTGTGTCTGCATACATCCCAACTTTAAGAGATTGCAGAGAGGGGCACATCAGGCCATGCCACTTGCCACGCCCAGACACATACATTCCTACATTTTAGATAGCCAAAAAAGGACACATTTCCAGGATTGCATTGTATCCAACGATGAAGTAAGAAGTAAGTTGTTATATAGTATATAGCTAGGAAGCAAGACAGTCAGTTTATAGTGGGACATTTATAGAGCTAAAAGGGACAATGGTTAAAAATAGGGACCTTCCCTCCAATATGGGGACACTTGGGAGGTAGGCGTCTGTGATTATCACAGAGACTGAAGAGTTAAGCAGCAGAGATGGAAGCCGGCTCAGATTCCTGCTGTAATAATCATCCAGCACCAGCTGCATAGGGAGTGGATTCACAATGTCAGCCCTACTCCATAGCTCCCTATTGTTAATACGACGTAACCCTAACCCTACACTGGGGAGAGGATTTTTACAGTTTGGGTCTGGGCCAAATCAAATTTCACATTGACCTGTATCTAAAGCACAACACTAATCCTCACATAACTCTAATACTTAATAAAACAATGTTATAATAGAATATGGGACTTTGATCAAAAACGATGTCACTTGTGGACTCTAGAAGAATCTTCTTAGGTCTCTTAGCACTGAGGGTCTAAACATACAGTTAATTCTGAAAAGCGTATCAATTCTTCTGAGAATGTTCCAATGTTTTCTGATTAATCTCAGGGGATTTTTATTTTGTTGCTGTGCATACCTCTTTGAATATCCACATTAGATTTACACATCTATAAAACCAGATCCCGAAATGAAGCACTGTAGCTTTTCTATGATAAGATCCAGTGAAGACTAGTGTTGAGCGATTGCGTTGGCTATCGAGATCGAGCGATAGTCGATAGTCGGCCGCTATCGATAAGGTTTTTCGATAGTGAGCATCGATTATGAGCTATTACCATTAAAGTCTATGGGAGAGCAACAACACCTTCATTATTACACCCAAACAAGGCTGGAGAAGCTGAAATTAACATCCACAACAGTCAAATGGATACGTGCCTACATCTAGGCAACACACTTAGGTTATAAAAGTCACAGAAAAAAAGTCACAGACCATTCACTACCCCTGTCTTGTACCACAGCCTGACCCTTAAACCTGCATCACCCACAAATTAAAAAGTGCCAGAATGCAGTATGATTTGAACCATCATGTTACTTGAACTGGACATTGAATATCCCTGTCCTGGAACGCAGCATGAGCCCCAAACCTGCATGACCCCTAGATTTAAAAAGTGCCGCAAAAAGGAGTCTTTCAACCACCATTTTAGTTTCACTGGACATTGTCTATACTGTCCTGGACCGCAGTATGACCATTAAACCTGTCTGACCCCAGATTAAAAAGTCGGGAAAAGGAGTCTGTTATGTCTGTATCTGTTATGTTTTCGTATAATACACGGTATTTTTTGCACCTTTCAATTCACCTGTGGTGACTGTAGAATTGCTGTTTTAAGATTTATGTGGAAGCTGCGTCAATGAACAAAGCTGGGTGCGCAAAAGTGAAAAAACATGTATCTGTTATGTTTTCGTATAATACCCGGTAATATTTGCACCATTCAATTCACCTGTGGTGACTATAGAATTGCTGTTTTTAAGATTTACTGGATGCTGCGTCAATGAACAATGCTGGGTGTGCAAAAGTCAAAAAACACGTAACTGTTGTGTTTTGGTATAATAAACGGTATTTTTTGCAACCTTTCAATTCACCTGTGGTGAATATAGAATTGCTGTTTTAAGATTTACGTGGATGCGCGTCAATGAACAATGCTGGGTGCGCAAAAGTCAAAAACACGTAACTGTTATGTTTTCGTATGATACACGGTATTTTTGAAAACCCAAACAACCTGTGCTGACTACAAGATTGCTGGATTGTAATTTAACTGCAAGGTGGATATATCAACAGTCACAGGTGTAATGGGTAAAAATTAAAATGAACACATATCTGAAATGTATACTGATAATAAAAGTGGAGTTTTGCACCTAACAAAGAGACCCGCAGTTACTAGACATGATGTGTATCCAAGATAAGTTCAGGCGGCCCAATATCCAGGAAATTTTTTCAATAGAAAACTGTTTAATAATAAAAATATTCCCCCTACAATGTCTACACTAATCTTGGTGAAAATTTTTTCCAGTGTTCTTTATAGATAGAGCTTGTCTGTGTTCGCCCGCGGGGCCCCCCCTTGCTCCCCCCGCCGTTTAAATTTACAGCGGTAGATGCGCTTTAAAATTCTCTAGCTAACTACATAAAATCTTCAAATCTCTAAAACTAACTAAATTGGAAGGATCACAGCTAATAGTAGAGATTTCTCTGTGCAGAAATTAGACTAATTTCGCTTGAGCTGTTTTGGCACAGGCAGAGCGCGGTCCTATCCCTTATGAGACGCTGAGAGACACTGAGGCTGAAACAGGAAACGCTGTTCTATGTAAAACGAGGTCATGTGATTTTTCCAGGCAATCGCAACCAAACCCATCCCAGTCATGACGTCGCAACACACATCTCACCCCTGCTCTATTTTGTAAATCTTTATTTGGTGGCTGCCAAAATTACAGGAAGCGCCGAAAAGGCGCGATCCCTTTAATAGATGATGCTCAGATTTTAAACCTTAATTATCGCATGATCTGGAAATTTCGAACACCATAAAAAACCTTGCCTATTTCAACTTTGTCGATAAAAATCGCTCAACACTAGTGAAGACAAAACATTTAATTCAGGAAAAATATTTAATCTTCTCTTCCTTCTCCAAAATGTTAAGTTTTTCTATTTCTAGTTGAAGAATTATACTCAACTTCTGAAGACCTTGCTGAAACTAAAGCCAACCTGATGCGCATTGAGTGATCAACCACAGTCATCTGTTCCCAGTTTATCTTACTGATAATGTTCTTGGAAGCTCAGCTCTTATGTTATGATTCTCATTAGAAAAGTTGGTTGTTGAACCACAATTGTTTTGGCATCTTTTGGCTTCAGCTTAACGAAGATGCAGAGTCTAACCCTCAAAAGGAGGTATGATAACTTGTGTGATTTGTTTTTTGCAATTGGACAGCATTTACAGGTGGCCCTTATTGGAATTAATGGAAATTCAAGGGCCACCTGTAAATGCTGTCAAATTGCAAAAAAAATCACACAAATTCTCCTCTTTATAACTGGAACAACTTCAGAAGGTGAGACATTTGAATTAACCCCTTTCATTTTTGCTAAGGGCCACCCTAATGCAGTCCTCTGGAGCCACCTCTAAATGTTATCCAAAATTTAAACAGAATTTACCAATTTTTTTTTCTCATCAGGTAAAACAGCTTGAAGGGATGAGAAATGGAAATTTTAAACTTGTATTTTTGAGTGCCACTCTATAGGGCATATTAGTAACTTTTATCACAAAAGCATCAATCATTTAGACTTCAAGGTTCCTCTATATAGTCTATTAAAGGTCTATTTATTTTAAATTCCTTAAGAATGACTCTGGGACAATTCTTCATTGTGGGCTTCCAGGGTCTAAATAATTTCCGGAGTTTATTCTTCATAGTCCTTTTTTTATCTACATAATAATCTTCTGGTCATCCTTCTGGTGTCCACCACATTTTGCCTCCACACCCCCATGTACATTTTCCTCAGCCAGCTGTCACTATCAGATATCATAGTCACATCAACAATTTGCCCAAAGACCCTTCTTGTCATCTTAAATGATGGCTCCACCATTCGAAGGTTGGCTGCATAACCCAACTATTTGCATTTTCAGTGTCCATGATCACTGAGTGTCTCCTTCTAACTGTGATGTCCTATGACAGATACATCGCCATCTGTAAACCTCTGCATTACCTCACTGCTATGAATTCTACCTTCTGTCTTCAGTTAATTGTGTTCTGTTGGGCTTCCAGTTCTCTTTTGACCATCATAGTCACCATCTTGATTCTCTCTCTTGATTTCTGTGGCTCCAATGTAGTTATTGACCATTTCTTCTGTGATTATGGACCTCTACTGCAACTCTCCTGCTCAGATACATCTGTTCTGGAAGCAGTTGTACTGATTATAACCAGCCAAGAAACCACCATTGAAACTGTGTCTTATCTTCTCAACCTATATCTGCATTGTTCGTTCTATACTGGGAATATCTATAACCACCGGTAAGAAGAAAAGCTTTCTCCACCTGCACTTCCCATCTGATCGTAGTTTGCACTTGTTTTGGATCAATAGTTGCAATCTATGTGTCTCCATCTGGTAAAAAATCCTTTAACATGAACAAAATTTTTTCTTTACTCTACACTGTGGTGACGCCATTACTGAACCCAATCATCTACAGTCTGAAGAGCCAGGAAATCAAGATCACTATCAAGAAGAGATTGACCAAGCTGATACAAATACTCATAAGAAAATAACCCACATTAGAGGGATTTTGCCACTGACTTTGATGGCATATCAATGGGCTATGCCATAAATGTTAAATAAGTGCGAGTCCCAAAAGAATTCCTTGTTCTTAATGGAGAAGTGCGGTCACACTCAATAAAGTGCTTTGTACTACCAAGTAGTTGCTTTCAACTATACTAAGAACGCCAATTGAAATGAATGGAAAGTAACAGAGCAAGCCAAAGCCATCTATTAATTTAGAAAAGAGTTTCATAGGCCCATATTGTATATAGGTGTAGGTCTTTGAAGTACAGTAAGAACCACACATATCTGACATTGAGGACATATCCTATGAATATATCCACAGAAGTATTCAAAAAGGCGTCAGCATCAGTGTTTCTTTATTAACAAGAATCCCAGTACAAAAAAGCAACGTTTCGACTCACAATAGAGTCTTTATAAAGCCCAAAGGCCCCTCTATTTCATAAGGAGATACTGATATCATAAATGGCACATGGTAAGTGCGGGCCCTTTAATGGATTTTGTGCTTGGGCACTGGAGCTTTAATTTACGCCTCTGGGAGAATACCGGTCTAGTCGAAACACTCCTCAAAATTGAATAGCTGTATTTAGTCATTGAGAAGCTTTATCTAGTCAAGCTGTAGCTATCCTTGAAACAGCAAAGTAAACTCAGCTACATGTGTAATAAAAAGATCACAAAGGAAATAACTGAGGAACATCACAGATACCAGAACTCACAACAATTTTCTCTCACTGTGAATTTTACACTTATGTTCACATCAAGTTAATGGACATTTTATGTTGCTAAACAAATTTCCATTTCATTTTACAACTGAGAAAAGTTATGTTAGAAACAAGCATATAATCCATGTGACATTGGCTCCATATCAAGATTAGAACTGGAGCTCAACTACATCATCAAAGATTTGTCTGGTTACTACCCTTTATTTATGGAAGTAGCCTGGACCATTGTGTAACCTAAGCACTTCTCACCTTTTGTCTCACGTTTCTTGCTTGATCTGTTTTTAGTTTCTCACTATGTAGTATATAAGGAGGTATATAAGGATGACGATGATAATTATTATTATTACTATGTCCCTGGTATCTTTTCCTTTTTCCTTCATTCTTCTTAACCCAATTTTCTCAAAATATGGTTATACAACTAACCTTAATCTTAACCCTAAACTAAGGTTATGGGTAAGTTTACAGATTTCTTATGGATTCTTAAGATTTAACTTACCCCCCACATTGCTCCCCATGCGGTATCACTTCCAGTTGCCATAACATAGGGTTGACCATTGCATTATGGAATCCAGAAATGACATTGGACTGGAAGTAGTGCTATACTGGGAGCATCGCAGGTCGGTACGTTAACCAGTAAAAATCCATAGAAAACCCTAACCCCAATTAGGGGTTCTTTTTTAGCTTTTTTTCACTTAAGTTCAATTCAGGGTTGACACAAATTGAATCCCTTAGGTTTGGGTTGAGTTTGAATCTAAAGTGAAACACTAATCAGTATCTAAAACAAGTATATGGACCTCCACACTTGGTTATTGTATTATCCATTTCCACTTTCACAAGCTTCAGAAGCAACCTGAAAACCCATCTCTTCAGGAGCCTACAACCTACACCCTCCACAAACATGTCTGCCCCTCACCTTCTGTCACTTCCCTCCTTCGTTGTAGATTGTAAGCCCTCGCGGGCAAGGCCCTCTCTCCCTCTGTGCCAGTTGTTAGTCATCTATTGTCACCATTGTACTTGTTTGACATATGTCATGTATGTAACCCCCCTTGAATGTACAGCGTCCTGGAATCAATGGTGATCTAAAATAAATAATAATAATAATTGGTGAATATGTCCCGTGTTCATCTCAATATTATTACAAATAGAATATTTTAACAATTACATCACATGATAACTCCAACCTGTATGCTGTATTCTGATGTAACTGGTATCTTAAGGAACACGGAGGCAGATGCCTTCAGCATGTGACCACAGAGGTCAGTGATTGGCTGCATCATCATGTGATCCATGACTGTGACATCAACAGTGAGGGACTGGCGCTAAGGAGGACTGGAACTCTGGCCACTCTGGAACGGTGGTGGAGGTTAATTCTCTATTTCAGCACAGTGAGAGGTTAGTTTATCTCTAAACTAAGTTAAACGGGTGTTATCGTTTGAGCTGCTCGTGCTGTTCAGCTAATTTTCTCAGATTGAGTTTGAAATCCAGGGGCGTGTCTCTCCTGTCAACAGGCGTGTCTCTCCTACCAGGAGGCGTGTCTCCCCTCACTGAAGAACTGTGACATCATCATTTTGTTTAAAGCAGGGGATGCAGAAGGTTGTCTGGATATAACAGCTCTGTAGCCTCCTGCCTGCTTATGTCTTTAGCCTTGAGGCTCCAAACACCAGCAAGTACCTGTCATATGTCTTAGTTTACACACAACTGAAAGCCAGCAGCTGTTACTTCTAGTGGTGTTCATCCAAATTGTACTGACAACAGGCAGAGATCTTTACACAACTACAAATGTCAGCTTCAAGTAAAGATCTCTGCTTCCTGTCAGTGACATGTGAGTGAAAACAATGGGGGGAGAAGCAAATCAGCTTTGAGAGAAGGCCCTGCTCAGCTTGTAACTAACTTGGGCTGGTGGTGCAGAGGTAGAGAGAGCAGCGGTAGACTATTTATTTTACAACGAAAGGGTTTGGAGTTCTAGTCCCTCACAGGGTATATTTCCCCCCCCCCCCCTAAATTCTACACATATGTAGAGAGACCTAAAATATATATGTTAATCTCTATAATGATATATATACACATACAGGGCTCCCCTATATCATGTCTCATCCCCCAGAATATATGCATTGTATCACGTATGTTGGAAGTGCTTGGTGTGACTGCAAGGATAGGACACTATATAGGGGATGTTTGTGTGTGTATATGAATAAAATTATAGATGTCTACACATATATTTTCATATCTTTACATATGTGTACAAATTTTAAAGAAAAAAAAAAATTACTGATGGGGCTGATCACCTAAGCTCTGCACCAGACAAGCAGCTTATGCAGACACAGTGTTGAATCCTTATGTTTTACACTACAGGTGATGACATCATAAGGAGGCGGGGCTTGCATTCGATCTGATGAACAGAATGCCTTCTTTTCCAAGTAGCAGCTTAAGGACTGGATCTGTGAGGAGGTTAATCAACCTCTTGGCAAAAGCCCCTTAAACAGCCAGTAATTGCCCAGAACATTGACCCTAAAGCTGGGAGATGTACATAGAGCCAGCAGACTTGGTTTCATTATCGATTTTAACAGCTCAGAGAGGAGTAAACACAGCGTGTGCAGGCAGCCAATCACAGCACAGGGGGCGTGGCCGAGGTGTTTTCTGTCTAGGAGCGTATCCCAACAGGCTGAATGAAATGTCAGCCAGCCAATCACAGTGCAGGGGGCGTGTCCAGGGTGCGAGAATCGACCAGGGGGCGTTCTGACCAGCAACAGCAGAAATAGAAGACAGATTTACAGAGATGCTCATATCTGCTAAACCAAGTGACAGAGGTAATGCAACTCAATTACAAAAGTGCTTATTTTTACTGTCCCCATAATCTGAGACATGATCTTTGTAACGATAAAACCCCTTTAACTCTTATTTTTTAAGTAGTTGCGCAATGGTGTCTAAAATGGGGCTAATTTCACATATGGCCTGAGAGGCAAAAGATGCTGTAATAAATTTGACACATATTTGCATTGCCCGACTGAAGTTTACACTGAATAAGTATTGGTGACTCTACCCCGGTATTCCATGTAAAAAGACAGTGTGGGAAGAGAGCTAAATGCTCTAGCGCCGTCTATTGGATGTAGCCATCCTCAATTCGTTTGTGATTCACCGAGTCTTGGAAAGTGAAAAGGATTCATGCCAAGCCAGCATCGCTCGTCTTCATAAAGCTGTTTTGGGGTTTTGCCCCAATTGGGCAAAGAAGGCTTCGGGCGGGTGGGGGGTTGATGAGGGGCCAAACGGGTAATATCTCTCTTTGGGAAGACACCACGCCGGTGTGTGGGTTTTGAAGATTCCTTTTGCACCCAGCTCACTTATTGGGCAGTTGATAAAAATAAACCTGTACTTTAAAAAATAAAAATAAAAATAAAATAAAATAAAAAAAAAATAATATTAATAAAAGAAGAAGAAGAAGAAAAAATTACTTTTTAAAAAGTTTTTTTTATCTTCTATTTTTCCACAATAAATTGTTCTTATTATTACCTGAATACTTAATAAATAATTAATTACATGAATAAAATAAAATATTAAATAAATTATTATTTGTAATATTTTTTATTTTAAATTATTTTAATAAATTTAGTTTTTGTCACAATTTTAAAATAAAAGAAAAAAGTTAATAAAAGCCCTGCCCTGTGGATCTCCATTTTTAAAATGAAAATTCCCACCATGAAAGATGTAAGGATGTGTTCTCCAAAGAAGAACCAGAGAGTTGCAGAGCAGAGACCACAGCCAAAGACCGGGACCTTGAAGGGATTTTATCACGAAGGCATTTCATGCCTAGTTGGTCCTTCTTCAGCTCTCTGTGTTTTCAGAAGGGGGCTGAAACTTGTTTTCAGTTGCATTATGTGCCCCCTCAGGGGGGAAATAATAAAATAATAAAATTAAAAAAATAATAATAATAATAATAAAATATTTTTTATATACCAAACATATTCCCTGACTTACAACAAGAATATAAGTACAGACAAAAAGTGCAGAAAAAAAACTAACTTACCATGAAAAGCTCTTACAGCTAAACCAAGGGGGAGGCCCCGCCCGAAGCTTACAACTATTAGGGTTTTTGGGGGAGTGAAGGGGGAGAATTTCTTGGTTTTCCAATGGGGCCCCCAGTTACATAAAAAAGGGATGATTTACATAAAAAAGGATGAAAAACCCGGGCCACCCAACCATACATCTATTTACAAATTGTCACGGTTCACGCCGCGGTCCCCTGACATGGACTGTCAGCATGACCGTGCCTTCCTTGTACTTACTTCCTGGGGTCCTGTGCGTGCTCTGCGCCTCCAAGGGCGTGCGCGCGGCAGCTTCCGGCCCTTTATAGGTCCTTGTCCTGTTCACCTTCCTCTTGACCTTTGACCCCTGGTTTAAAGGGGGGTTCCGCTGTGCTTCAGTCAGTCCTTTTCAGTTTTGTTGAGCCAAATGGAGTGCTGATCATCTCTAGCTCCTGCCGCTTCCAGGCTGCTTTCCTGGGTTAATTCCTGAGATGCTGTCCAGTTTCCCGCTTTTTCCCCCAGGCTCCTGACAACCTGTCCCCGTTCCTGCTGTGTTTTCCTGATGATTCCTGTCCATTACCTCTTGTTTCCCGCCGTGATCCCTGTCCAGAACCTGCTTGTTTTCCCGCCCGATCCCTGCCAGTACCTGCTGTGTTTCCGCCGTGATCCCTTTCCATACCCGCTGTTATCCGCCTTTGCCACCTGTTGCATACCGTTTATTCCTTTAGAGAAAGAAAAACTTTAAAAAAAATATAACAACTCTGATATATAATTAAGCCCCACAAAGGGGGGGAAATATTGTCATTATGGATAAACAATATTATTTGGAAGAAGCAAACAGGCAATTGGGGGTCAAACAACATATAGAAAATTATTGAAAGGTCGAACAGAGAATCATAAAGGACGTTTCAAAACTTTCTTCAAAAAGGTTAAAAAAACAATTATATTCCCAGGTTTTTAAGAACTATTTCCCAAAAAAGTTTCAAAGCCATATTGGGACTTTTACTGTGGTGCAAAATTTGGATGTCCCTCTTTGGGCCCAAGGTTGCTAGTAGAGGTTCTGTTCCTGAACCATTTCACAATATTTAGATTGGATTCTTAACCATACTCATGAATAGTTTTGAGTATTTTACCGACAAAGTTAAATCGGCACAGTTTTTAGGGTATCGGATTTTTTGACCAGCCCAAATTAAGGTTAAAATCGTGCATCACTATTAAGATCGCACCATTTTTCGGGGCATCCTGTCATTTGGGGCCACAAATGAAATACAGAATAACAGGTGGATTGTGTGCGACTCAGACGGGGGTATATGGTTTCGATTGGGGGAAAAATCAAATACCTCGTTTTACATAGAACAGCTTTCCCGTTCAGCCCCATGCTCTCAGCTCCAGAGAAAGGACTTTCCCTGCTTGTGTCCCCAAACAGCTCACAAAATTTTTATTTCTTCACAAGGGAAAATCTACTATTTGCTGGGTCCTTTCAAAAAGTTTGAATTTGAGATTGGAAGATTTTTTATAGTTAGGTAAGAATTTTAAAAGGGGCATCACGCTGTAAAGTCACGGGGGGGGCAGGGGGGGGGCCCCCCGGGGGAACACAGACAAGCCTATAAAGAATACGGATAAAGTTAACCAAAACTTAGGTAATATTTCAATACTTTATTATTAACATTTTCTATTGAAATATTTTCCGGGTATTGGGGGAGCCTGAACTTATAGTACACATCTTTTTTTAGTAACGGGAGGGCTCTTTGTTAGGGGGCAAAAACCCCCTTATTATCATATACAAAATTCCAAAAGGTGTTTATTTTCAATTTTTCCCTTCCACCCTTTTTTGATAAAGCACCTGTACTTAAATTGAATCCACAAGTCAGCACAGCTGGATAGGTTCAAAAAATACCTTTAATATCAGAATAAAATTTTCAAATACGTGTTTTTTGACTTTGGCACTACAGCTTTGTTCATTGAGGCACCTTCACTTAAATGAGAATACTGGCAATTTTTTAGTCACCACAGGTGAATTGAAGGTGCCAAAAAATAACCTTTTATTAATCCGAATACATATACAGATACTGTTGTTGCACTTTTGCCCAGCCCAGATTTTTTGAGAAGCCACCTTGCAGTTAATTTGAATCCAGCAATTGTGTATTACCACAGTATATTTGTTGATAGAGCCAAAAAAACCTTTTATTATCCAAATACATTACAGATACGTGTTTTTTTGACTTTGTCATACAGCTTTGTTCATTAGACCCCCCCCCACCCCCCCACGCACCATGCACATAAATATGATACTACAATTTTTTGTCACCACAGGTGAATTGATAGTCCAAAAAATACCTTTTTATTATCCGAATACATTTCAGATACGTGTTTTTTTTACTTGCGCAGGCCACTTTGTTGATAGATCTACTTGAGTTAAATTTTAATACAGCAATTTTTATCACCACAGTGAATTGTAGTGCCAAAAATACTTTTATTATCCGAATACATTTCAGATACGTGTTTTTTTGCACTTTTACCCAGTCCAATTTGTTGATAAGCCACCTTCAGTTTAAATTTGAATCCAGCTATTGTGTAGTTACCACAGTGAATTTGTTAGGTGCCAAAAATACCATTTTTATTATCCGAATACATTTCAGATACGTGTTTTTTCACTTTGGCGCAGGCCAGCTTTGTTGACTTGATAGATCTACTTTGCAGTTATATTTGAATCCAGCAATTTTGTTTTGATTTGAGGGATTTGTGAATAGCTGTGATTTGCGTCTTTTTATAGGAGACTTTCCAAACTCTTCCATACCTTCTTAAAAATTTTTATATTCTGAACATGGAGCGAAATTCAGGTGGTAAAAACGAGCAAAGAGGGGGGTAGAACATGGAGGTAGAGGTACGGAGAGAAGGTGCTCCTTTTCCCGTGCTGGTGACAACACGCATGCCAGCGATCGTCGGTTGCAGGACTGTCAGGCCTGTCATCGCTGGGTCAGGGCCCTTGTGGGAAACTCAGTAACGACCAGCGTCGCAATCTGTCCTTCAGTGGTTAATGCAACCTGATCAGCAGTCTTACCTCTCGTCCTCCCCGTCACGGCCCAAATGTCGTCATCGCCACCAGCATCCGTCCAACATGAAGCAGCCCAAATGTCAACTGTGTACCCACCACTGTGGATAATCCATTTTTTTGAAGACCTCTTTGATGACAAATGCGGTTTTGGGGGCAGAAGGCATGTTTAAAAGATCAAGAGGCCAAAGAGGATGATTTTCTCTGCTCTTCGCCCAGTTACTGATTTCCATCAGAGGAGGAGAAGGAAGCCGGTCAATCGGCAAAACCCCGGGCGGTGGGAACGCCTTGCCCCCTCTTGCTTGTAGCCCGAAAACTCCGGATGCAGAAAGTCAGGACAACGAAGTCACCTGTGTTGTTTGATGATACCATTGCGGACCCCGTGGTTTTTCAGCAAAAATTTGCTTGCGGGGCCTTCATCACTGGCAAGGGGAAGACGATGGGGGTTGTCTTTGGGCTCCCGCCTAAAAAAAGGGAGGGGGAGTCGCAGAACCCGCTGATTGTTTGCCGCCACGGTCGCGCAAACCCCGCTCCTGGGATGCCGTCAAAAAAGGTCCGGACCTCTCCCCTGGGCCTTCTTGACCAAGCCTGATTCACCCAGCGTGTTACCCGCCTTTGCCGAAAAGCATAAGAGGGGCAAGAACCTTAGGTGTTAAACCCCCCCAAAATGTTTGTCCATGCAGCGAATGCGGGTTTAAAATGGAGGCAACATTTTGGGCAAAAAGGCCGGGACGCCCGGGCCTCCACCCTGTCGCAACCCTCGTCCCGCCTCCTCCCCACCACCAAGCGTTCCTCGCTGCCATTTCTCGAGTCATGTGGGGATCGCCTCCCTTTCCCTCCCCGTCGCCCGGTCAACCCAGCACCACCAGAGCCCACCCTCCCCCTTCTCCTTCCCCATTCGCACCTGCACGCGTACAGCGGCCCGTCTAGCCCCAGCCTTCTGTCTTCCGGGTTTTGGGGGGAGCAAAGAAAAATTTTTAAACCCAAAACCTCCCCAAACCAAACCCTGTTGTTGGAATTGCTAGGCTTTTGGCCCTTGGAAATTTTCCCTTTCCGCAGGTGCACAATGGGTTGCCACGTCAGGGCCCCTTGCCCCCCCCAATACCGATGGGGCGGGATTTCTTTGCCAGAAAAGCCGCCCCGCCTGGCCAGCCAGTGTCATCAAAAATTTCAAGCGGGGTTGTTGCATTGGGGGCCGGAAAAGTCCATCTACCCCCGACCTGGAAGTAAGCAGGGCCAAGGGCCCCGCTTATCTCGTGACAGCTCACGGGGTAAATGGGGGTGTCCCGGGGGGTGACGGGGGTCTGCTGGGCGAAACGCCTTCAAAGCCCGGGGATTGCAGGGTTTTTTTCCCCCCCAAGGCCTCCGGGGGCATCAGGGCCCCAGAGAAACCGGCCCTTTGTTGAAATTTAATCTGTCTTGGAGACCCCCAACACAGGTCGGAGTGTGGCGGCTCTCCGCAACGAACCCGACGGGGGCGGGGTGCCAAAAACCTTGTGCCAGGGGGGTGTGCTAAGGGCGAAATCTGTGGCCCCCCTTAAAGACGGGGGTGGACCCAATCCCTTGCCTGGCACATTTTTAAAAACCCTTTGTCGTCCAAAAATTTCTAAAGGCTCCCGGGTCTGGACTGCGGGTAGGAAGGGCTGAAGTCAATTTGCACTTCCGCCTTCGCACCCTGCTTCGCCCCGCCTGGCTGCGTTGCAGCGTCGTGGGGCCCCCCCGTAAAAACCGTCTCTTTGTTGGGGAAAAACCGCTGGAATTTCCACCCTCCACAGCTCCACGTTTGGGGCAGCATGCAATGCCATTACGCAGTACGAAGTGCAATGGCCCTGACAACAGCGGTGCAGACCTCGGGGTGTTGACCCCCGAGGTGGGGAAAGTGAAAGAGCTCTGCACCACCCTTGCCTTTTTAAAGAAGCCACCAAAATGGTCAGTGGGACAATGCCTTGTCAGCATGGCATTGTGGTGATCTTGTTCGGGAAACGATAATTGGACACTCTGAAAACAAAAAGGGCCCGCCCAGCGACGGGGGAGGAGCGGACACAGATGCGGACACGGGCCTTTCCTCCGTCAAATCCACAAGGCCCGACATTTCACAATTTCATCGGTTTTCTTAGGTGGTTCGGGGTCCAAGCTGTAAAAGGTGGGCCACTTCGGGGTGCATCTTCGGAAAGTCGGGCTGTTTTGAAGCTTCCGGGAGGCAGCGGAGGGGGGGAGGGGGGGATGCGGGTATTCCTAGACCCCCTGTTCCGACATCCCTTTGGAAAGAGGTTGGGCGCGAATTTGAGGCGGAGGAAAGATGAGGAGATCAGTTTGCTAGTGCCCCCGACCCAAGGTTGGGAAAAAAGGGCCCATTCTCACAGAGTGCTTGGATGCCCTTTTTCCTCCAAATACCTCTTTAAAGGGCCCCACAAAAAAAACAACAGTTACGGGGGGCCCCCTCCTGGATCCCCCAGTACAAAACAAAACTCACACTTTCTTCCACCACCCAAATAGAGAGTAAAATGCGGGAAATGGAGACTTGCTGATTGATCAACTGGACACTGTTGCGTATGCTTCACTTTCCCCCAAATGTCCGGTGGAAAACATCAGCGATTGCGCATAGAGTGCCAAGTAGGCCAAGGGGGGAAAACAGAAAGGGGGCAGACCTAATGGGTGACCTTGGCAACTTTGTTTCCCACCTCACCCCTGCAAGCAGGGAACATCCAAACCAGAGATCACTTAAATAGGGTGCAGGGACATTGCGTCTAAAACCCCGATGTTTTTGTAGGTTCCGGGGCCAATAGACTTCGGGGTATCCAAAATGGCGATGGCCCCTGGCTCTCACGCCTGAGGTGTTGTCCTCCCCAGCAGCCACTCATATCTGGGGGACTTTCAGCCCAGCTGGGGTTCATTACAGACAAAGCACCCGGGCTTTCCACAGATAATGTGGTTCGTTTGATTTCATCAAGATAAATGGCCGGCTCCTGATGTGTTGGGGGCCCCCAAAATTGCCGGGTCACGTTAGTTCCCGGTTACTTACTTTTCCCCTTTTAACAGAAATGGTCCTTGAAAAATGTTTTTTAAAATGTCATTCTTTTGCATTTTTTATTCTCTTTTTTCCCCCAACGTTCATTTTTTCTGGTTTTGCTGTGAGGAGATGTAAAAGACACAAGGTTTTTAGACAACCCGATTCCCTTTTTCCACTTTAAATTTAAAAAGTTTTTGCATTTTCAAAGGTTTTTGGGGCTGTTTTCTGTGGAAAACATAAATTATGGTCCCCTTTTGGAAAAAAATGTGGCTTTTAAGTGGCATTTCTCCCTCAAAATTTTAATTGTGGCGAGAAGTCATATTTATAATTTTTTGGGGGTCTGTAGCTGTGAGATCAGCAATAATCATGGTCCCTTTTGGGAAAAGAAATTGGTTCAAGTGGTTTTTTCCCCACAATTTTTAAATGGCTGAGAAGTCATTTTTATAATTTTTTGGGTCAGTGCTTTTAAAGAGAAACACTAAAAGGTCCTATTATAAAAATGTTGTTTTTTAACGACATTTTTTTCAAATATAAAAAGTGGTCAAGGGTGATTGTGCTGTCAAAACAGGGAATGGTAGGGCACTGTTAATGGACCAAAATTGCAAAATGACTTTTTTTGCAAGTCTTTAACATAGCTATCAATCCCCCGTATTAGACACCCCTTTAAAACAATTTTAAAAAAAAAAGAAAAAAAAGGGCATGGTGGGATTCCATCCATTTTAAAAAAAGTGTTTTCTAGAATTAAACTACTAAAAAACTTGCATTACAAAATAGCTGGGAAAAAAATTCCCCCAATTTTACAAGGGGGGTACAGGAAAACTTGACCAATTTAGGTTATTCAGAGGACAGGAGTTTGAACGGGCAGAGAACAAAGTACAGAGACAATTTCCTCCGCAATTGATTAAAAATGGAAAAAAGAATGCCAAAAAAAAGGCACCTGGGGGGAAAAGGAGCGTTAACACCCTATTTTTCCAAATGAAGCTCATTTTTTCCGCACCATAGGAGGGGCAAGCTTCCCCGGGCTTGACGTGTATGGGGAGGCTGGAGTTTTCCACACTTCCGCTTCCCATCTGTTCAAGAAGTTTTGTTGTGCGTCATCAGGGCCTTTTTTCCCGCGGTTAATTTTGCAAGCCACCTGGGCTCTCACCGCCCCACTGTAATCCCGGGCCCCGGATGTTGGCACAGGCGGTAATCAATGTCAGTTCAAATAAAAAGGGGGTTGAAAGACTCTTTTTCGGACTTTTTAATCTGGGGGTTTAGAAGGTTTAATGGTCAACGTGGCCAGGCAGGGGGCAGTAAGTCCAGTTCAACTAAATGGTGGTTGAAAAAACTCCTTTTTTCCCCGGCACTTTTTAATCTGGGGGTCAGACGGTTTAATGGCATGCGGTCCAGGGGAAAGGTAAGTCAATGTCCAGTTCAACTAAAAAGGGGGTTAAGATCTTTTTCCCGGACTTTTTAACTGTGGGCAGACAGGTTTTAAGGGTTGGGGTCCCGGACGGGTTTTCAATGTCCAGTTCAACAAAATGGTGGTTGAAAGACTCCTTTTTCGGGCCCTTTTTAAAGGGGGTGAAAGGTTTAATGGGCATACTGCGGGCCAGGGCAGTTCTAGTCAAAGCCGTTAACTAAAATGGTGGTTGAAAAACTCCTTTTTCCGGACTTTTTAAACTGTGGTTAGAAGGTTTAAAAGGCTTTTGCGGTACAGGACAGATATGTTGTGTCCGTTCAACTAAAAAGGTGGTTGAAAGACCCTTTTCCCGGGGACTTTTTTAACTGGGGGTCAGACAGGGGGGGGTTTTAAAGGGCAATAGGTCCAGGGGGGTATAGTCAATTCCATTCAACTAAAAATGGTGGTTGAAAGACTCCTTTTTCCGGCATTTTTTTAAACTGGGGTATGCAGTTTTTGGGGCCATGCTGCGTTCCAGGACAGGGTATTTAAGTCCATTCAACTAAAATGGTGGTTGAAAGACTCCCTTTTTCCGGCATTTTTAAACTGTGGTCAACAGGGTTTTGGGTCAGCTGCGGTCCGGACAGGGGTTTTTCAATGTCCGTTCAACTAAATGGTGTTCAAAGACTACTTTCTTCCGGCCTTTTTTAAAATGTGGGTCATGCAGGGGTTTTTGGGGCATGTGGTTCCCGGACAGGGATATTCATGTCCCGTTCAAGTAAAAAGATGTTCAAATAATATGCTTTTGGACTTTTTAAATTTTTGGGTATGAGGTTTTGGGTCATGCTGTGGGACAAGCGGGGAAATAAAGGGGTGGACTTTTTTTCTGTGGCTTTTTTGCCTAAGTGTTGTGCCAAGATGTAGCAGGTATCCTTTGACGTTGTGGCGTTAATTCCCGCTTCTCCGCCCTGTTTGGGGGTAAAAAATGAAGGTGTTGTTGCTCTCCCATAGCTTTAATGTTATCGCCATAATCGCTGCCCCTATCGAAAAAACCCTTTTCGATGGTGGCCCGACTTTTGACTATCGCCCATTCGATAGCCAGTAATCGCTAAAAACTTTCTATGAATGTCTTATTTTTTTTTGGGTACAAAAACATTGCTCCAAATTTAGAGAAAATAATGTCTGTCAAAGGGTACAGTTTTGGGAACAATAGAGTTTTCAGCCTGTATACCGGATTCTGATAGGATGGTTTTTTGCAATTAAATTTCCCTTTTTTTCAAGTCTAATAGGGAACCAGGACATTGGATTTTTCTCTGGAGTTTTTGGGGTTTTTTAGAAAATAATATGTTTTTCTTTTTAAAATGGTTTTTTACAGTACTGGCAAGGATGGGGGGCGCCCGTCGCACCGATATTTGCTAAAATTTGTTTTTTGCGTATTGGGGAAAGCAATATTATAAATGTTAAAAAATACATTAAAATATATCGCATTTGGGCAAAATTCATTGATGGTGGTAAATTTTGGGCTGGTTAGAATCCAGTTTGATGAATTTGTGCAATATATAAACGAGAATGATGTCAATATGGCTTTTACAGCAAATTTTGGAGGTAATAAAATTGTGTATCTTGATGTAGAGATAGAATTAAGAGATGATGGATTAAAAACTAAGGGATATAGGAAACCAAATGCTACAAATTCTCTGTTACAATGGGACAGTTTTCATCCAATACATGTGATAAAATCGCTTCCATATGGGCAATTCCTTAGGTTAAGAGAGAATAATAACGAGTACAGTGATTTTATAGAACAGTCAGCAGAATTAATGGAGAGATTAAGATCGCGAGGCTATGATGAAAATGTAATCTCTAAAGCTTTTTCTAAGGCAATGAAACAAGATAGGAAATGATTATTGTATAAAAGGAGAAAGAAGCAAATGGAGAGGTTAGTTTTTCCTTTTCAACATAGCGATCTCTCCCATTATGTGAGAAACACAGTAAGGAAACATTGGCATATTATCTCTGCGGATAATGATCTTAAGGATAGAACAATTTACCCCCCATTGATATAATTTAGAAGGTGTAGGAATTTACGAGACAAATTAGTTAAGGGTAGATTTGAGGATATTAAAAGACAGAAAAATTGGTTATCAGATCTAGCTACTTTAGGAAATCATAAGTGTGGAAATTGTTCTCTATGTTCCAAAATGGTGATAAAAAGTAATATCTGTTTAGGTCCTGTTCAACATACGGTGAGAGATTTCATGACATGTAAATCCAATTTTGTGGTGTATGCATTATGGTGTAGTTGTAACCACTATTATATTGGGAAAACGATTAGACCCCTATATAAGAGAATAAAAGAACATATACAGTCATGGCCAAAAGTTTTGAGAATGATACAAATGTTAATTTTTACAAATTTAAATTTGCTTCAGGTTTTATAATGGCAATTTGCATATACTTCAAAAATGTTATAAGAGTGATCAGCTTAACAGCAATTAATTGCAAAGTCAATAGTTGCCGAGAAAATGAACGTTTTCTCCCAAAACACATTTCAACTTCATTGCAGGCCCTGCCTTAAAAGGACCATCTAACAAGCTTTTCGTGATTGCTCCATTAACACAGGTGTGGGTGTTGATGAGGACAGGGCTGGAGATCAATCTGTCATGATTAAGTAAAAATTTCACAGCACTGGACACTTAAAAGGAGGCTGGTGCTTGGCATCATTGTTTCTTCTGTTAACCATGGTTTATCTCTAAAGAAACCGTGCAGTCATCATTGCACTGCACAAACTGGCCTAACAGGGAAGAGGGATCGCAAGCTAGAAAAATTTCGCCTCAGTCAATAATCTATCAAATCAATCAAGGAATTCAGGAGAGAGGTTCCATTGTTGCCAAAAAGGCTCCCGGGTGCCCAAGAAAGATCAGCAGCACCAGGACCGTCTCTTAAAAGTGTTTCAGCTTGGGAATCGGGCTACACCTAGAGTTTCAGAGTTGCTCAGGAAATGGCAGCAGGCAGGTGTGAGTGCATCTGCACGCACTGTGAGGCGGAGACTCATGGAGCAAGGCCTGGATCAAGGAGGGCAGCAAAGAAGCCACTTCTCTCCCGAAAAAAAATCAGGGACAGACTGATATTCTGCCCCAAAAGGGACAGGGAGTGGACTGCTGAGGACTGGGGTAAAGTCATTTTCTACAGATGAATCCCCTTTTCCGAATGTTTGGAACATCTGGAAAACAGCTTGTTCGGAGAAGACAAGGTGAGCGGTACCACCCCGTCTTGTCTAATGCCAAATGTAAGCATCCTGAAACCATTATGTGTGGGGTTGCTTCTCAGCCAAGGGAATGGCTCTAACGGTCTTGCTTAAAAAACACATCATGAATAAAGAATGGTACCAGAATGTCCTCCAAGAGCAACTTCTCCCAACGTCAAGAGCATTTGGTGT
The DNA here is from genome assembly GCA_025379985.1 of Phyllomedusa bahiana. Classification (NCBI taxonomy): domain Eukaryota; kingdom Metazoa; phylum Chordata; class Amphibia; order Anura; family Hylidae; genus Phyllomedusa; species Phyllomedusa bahiana. The sequence goes on along the minus strand of JAODAL010002289.1, from coordinate 159,166 downwards.
TCAAAAAATGCCTTTTCCAGCTTTATGGGGCACCTCATCAGCCAAAGGTGATAAATAAAAAGGCTCAGGGAACAAAACATAAAGATTTTGGGTCCATGGGCCCCGGAAAATCCCAGATCTTAATCCCATTGAGAACTTGTGGTTAAACATCAAGAGACGGATGGACAAACAAAAACCAACAAATTGTGACAAAATGCAAGTATTGATTGTGCAAGAATGGACTGCTATCAGTCAGGATTTGGTCCAAAAGTTGATTGAGAGCATGCCAGGGAGAATTGCAGAGGTCCTGAAAAAGAAGGGTCAACACTGCAAATATTGACTTGCTGCATTAACTCATTCTGTCAATAAAAGCTTTTGTTAATCATCATATGATTGCACTTGTATTTCTGTATGTGCTAAATACATCTGACAAACATACATAGAAACCAGAGGGCAACAGATCAATGTGAAATTATTATATTTGTGTCATTCTCAAAACTTTTGGCCATGACTGTATATTCATTTAAAACAGGGAAAGGTGTACCCTGTTTAATAAACCATATTCGTAATGAACATGGAGGAGATACCCCCAATATCCATTTTGCTGGTATTGAACGGGTTACTGGAACTGATGGTAAATTGGATAGACAAACTAAACTGTTGCAATGTGAATCTAAATGGATTCTCAGAACAGAGGCTTTGGGTCCGTTAGGGTTGAATGAAAGGAATGATTTATCAGTGTTTTTATAATGTTTTTAATCTGTAAAAAAAATACTATATGAACTGTTCTATATAGAGCTGAGCACCACCAGTATCGGATGGATTGTCTCATGGATAGAAGGAGTGTTTTCTGAAGCCGTGCTGTTGGGATCGGTACCACCTTGTCTGTTTCTACTTTACGTTTATTCCTGCTGTATCCTGCTGCATGTTTCCTGCTGTTCCTGTCTACCACCGCCTCTGTGCCTGTGTTCCTGTCCTGCACCTCGGCTGTCACCACAGGTAGCCACGTCAGAGGTAGTGACCTGGGGGTTCCCCGCAGCAAAGTCCGTCCTGTTTTGCGGCGGGTTCTGGTGAAGACCGGGGGCCCATTAGACTCCGCTCCCTGGCGTGGATCTCCATATACCATCTCGCCTGCGGTGATCACAGTGGATCCACACCCGAATACCAGCGATCGGCGCCTCAGCATACTTTGTTGCCGTCGGATCATGACACAGATAAGTGCCTGTAAATGCAGGAAGTGACATAAGTGTGCGTGACAGAAAGCAGAGAGGGATGCAATTAGGAATCTTGGTAGGCGTGGCTATTTCAGGGTACACTTAAAACTATAAGGGTTATGAGTGTGCCTGATTGTACAGGGTAGCATGTTCCAGAAAATTGGTGCAGCACATGTGAAATCTTGGAGACGGGCATGGGAGGTTCAGATGATTGAGGCATGTAATCTAAGATAATCAGCAGAGCAGAGAGAACGGGTAGGGTGGAAGACAGAGATGAGGGAGGAGATGTAGGGGGTGCAGCACTGTGGAGAGACCGGGTAGGGTGGTAGAGAGAGATGAGGAAGGAGATATCAGGGGTTTAGCACTGTAGAGAGATTAGGTAGTATGGTAGACAGAGATGAGGGAAGAAATGTAGGGGAATGTAGCGCTGTGGAGAGACCGCGTCGAGTGGTAGACAGAGATGACAGAGGAGATGTAGGGAGTGCAGCACTGTGGAGAGACCGGGTAGGGTGGTAAATAAAGATGAGGGAGGAGATTTAGGGGGTACAGCACTGTGGAGAGATCGAGCAGGGTGGTAGACAGAGATGAGGGAGGAGATGTAGGGGGTGCAGCAATGTGGAGAGACCGGGTAGGGTGGTAGAGAGAGATGATAGAGGAGATATAGAGGGTGCAGCACTATGGAGAGACCGGGTAGGGTGGTAGAGATGAGGGAGGAGATGTAGGGGGTGCAGCGATGTGGATAGACCGAGTAGGGTGGTAGACAGAGATGAAGGAGGAGATGTATAGGGTGTAGCACTATGAAGAGACCGGGTTGGGTGGTATATAGAGATGAGGGAGGAGATGTAGGAGACACAGCAATGTGGAGAAACATGTTAGGGTGGTATATAGAGATGATGGAGGAGATGTAGGGGGATCAGCACTGTGGAGAGACCAGGTAGAATTGTAGATATAGATGAGGGAGGAGATGTCGTGGGAGCAGCACTGTGGATAGACCAGGTAGGGTGGTAGATAGAGATGAGGGAGGAGATGTAGGGGGTGCAGCGCTGTGGAGAGAGTGGGTTGGATGGTAGACAAAGATGAGGCAGAAAATGTAGGGGGGTGCAGCGCTGTGGAGAGACCGGGTAGGGAGGTAGACAGAGATGAGGAAGATGTATGGGGTGCAGCACTGTGGAGAGACCAGGTAGGGAGGTAGACAGAGATGAGGGAGATGTAGGGGGTTCAGCACTGTGGAGAGACTGAGTAGGGAGGTATATAGAGATGAGGGAGGAGATGTAGGGGTTGCAGCACTGTGGAGAGACCGGGAAGGGTGGTAGACAGAGATGAGGGAGGAGATGTAGGAGGTGCAGCACTGTGGAGAGACCGGGTAGGGTGGTAGAGAGAGATGATAGAGGAGATATAGAGGGTGCAGCACTATGGAGAGACCGGGTGGGGTGGTAGAGATGAGGGAGGAGATGTAGGGGGTTGCAGCGCTGTGGAGAGACCAGGAAGGGTGGTAGAGAGAAATGAGGGAGGAGATGTAGAGGGTGCAGAACTATGAAGAGACCGGGTAGGGTGATAGACAGAGATGAGGGAGGAGATGTAGGGGGTGCAGCGCTGTGGATAGACCGGGTAGGGTGATAGACAGAGATGAGGGAGGAGATGTAGGGGGTGCATTGCTGTGGATAGACCGGGTAGGGTGGTAGATAGAGATGAGGTAGGAGATGTCGGGGATACAGCACTGTGGAGAGACCAGGTAGGGTGGTATGTAGAGATGAGGGAGGAGATGTAGGGGGAGCAGCACTGTGGATAGACTAGGTAGGGTGGTAGATAGAGATGAGGGAGGAGATATAGGGGGTGCAGCGCTGTGGAGAGAGTGGGTAGGATGGTAGACAGAGATGAGGCAGGAGATGTAGGTGGTGCAGCACTGTGGAGAGATCGAGTAGGGTGGTAGACAGAGAAGAGGGAGGAGATATATAGGGGCTGCAGCACTGTGGAGAGGCTGGGAAGGGTAATAGACAGAGATGTAGGAGGAGATGTAGGGGGTGCGGCACTGTGGAGAGACCAGGTAGGGAGGTAGACAGAGATGAGGGAGATGTAGGGGGTGCAGCACTGTGGAGAGACTGGGTAGGGTGGTAGACAGAGATGAGGGAGGAGATGTAGGGGATGCAGCACTGTGGAAAGACTGAGTCGGGTGGTAGATAGAGATGATAGAGGAGATATAGAGGGTGCAGCACTATGGAGAGGCCGGGTAGGGTGGTAGAGATGAGGGAGGAGATGTAGGGGGTGCAGCGCTGTGGATAGACTGGGTAGGGTGGTAGAAAGAGCTGAGGGAGGAGATGTAGGGGGTGCAACGCTGTAGAGAGACCAGGTAAGGTGGTAGAGAGAAATGAGGGAGAAGATGTAGGGGGTGCAGCACTTTGAAGAGACCGGGTAGGGTGGTAGCCAGAGATGAGGGAGGAGATTTAGGGGGTGCAGCACTGTGAAGAGACCAGGTAGGGTGGTAGACAGAGATGAGGGAGGAGATGTAGGGGGTGCAGCGCTGTGGATAGACTGGGTAGGGTGGTAGATAGAGATGAGGGAGGAGATGTAGGGGGTGCAGCGCTGTGGATAGACTGGGTAGGGTGGTAGATAGAGATGAGGGAGGAGATGTAGGGGATACAGCACTGTGGATAGACAGGTTAGGGTGGTAGACAGAGATGAGGGAGGAGATGTAGGGGGTGCAGCGCTGTGGATAGACCGGGTAGGGTGGTAGATAGAGATGAGGGAGGAGATGTAGGGGGTGCAGCACTGTGGAGAGACAGGTTAGGGTGGTATATAGAGATGAGGGAGGAGATGTAGGGGGGAGCAGCACTGTGGAGAGACCAGGTAGAGTTGTAGATATAGATGAGGGAGGAGATATCGGGGGAGCCGCACTGTCTGTAGACCAGGTAGGGTGGTAGATAGAGATGACGGATGAGATGTAGGGGGTGCAGCGCTGTGGAGAGAGTGGGTAGGATGGTAGACAGAGATGAGGCAGGAGATGTAGGGGGTGCAGCACTGTGGAGAGACCAGGTAGGGTGGTAGACAGAGATGAGGGAGGAGGTATAGGGGGTGCAGCACTGTGGAGAGACCAGGTAGGGAGGTAGACAGAGATGAGGGAGATGTATGGGGTGCAGCACTGTGGAGAGACCAGGTAGGGTGCAAGACAGAGATGAGGGAGGAGATGTAGGGGGTGCAGCACTGTGGAGAGACTGAGTAGGGTGGTATATAGAGATGACTGAGGAGATGTCTGGGGTGCAGCATTGTAGAGAGACCAGTTAGGGTGGTAGACAGAAAGGAGGGAGGAGGTGTAGGGGGTGCAGCACTGTTGAGAGACTGTGCAGTGTGGTAGACATAGATGAGGGTGGAGATGTAGGAGATGCAGAACTGTGGAGATATTGGTTAAGGAGGCAGACAGAGATGAAGATGGAGATGTAGGGAGAAGCAGCATGTGGAGATCTTTATGGTGAAAGTGATTAGTTTGTGTTGTATTCTGTACTTAATGGGCAACCAGTGTAGTGACTGATACAGGGTAGAGTCATCCACTTAGTATCTGGAAAGAAAGAAGATCCTGGCTGCTGGATTCAGGACAGATTAGAGAGGGGAGAGTTTACAGAGAGGGAGATAAGTAAATAAGTAAGAATTTACAGTAGTCAAGATGAGAAAGTGTAAGGGCAACAATAAGGGCGACATGTATGAAGATTGGCGCGTCGGAGCGCCCGTTTTCACAGGATTTTTAGTGAAAGCTGCGCCTCATTTATGTCGGCGCCCGAAGTGCGCTCATACATGTGGTGTAAAGTTCCCTGCGCCTCGCCAGTGTGTCAGGTGCAGTGCAGAACTTAGGCGCAGAAGGAATGCACCTAACATGAATTAGATTTGAGACAGGCTGGAAATGAGCGAAAAATGATTCAACAGGTGTTAGTGAAGAGCAAAAAGAGTTGTCTTTAAAATTAATGAATGAATAAAGAGAAAAATCAAAGTTGAATCAAATCCATTGCGGTGTATAGAAAAAGTTGATCATTTAAAATCAAAGCAAATATATATATAAGCTCTCCAAAGAAAGAAAGAAAGAATAGCTAGAACAGGTCTTAAAAAAAGGGAGAGAATGGAATTACTTTTAAATTCAGTAAGCCAATGCAGATGTTGTACAGATGTTAGTTTGAGTCTATTGTTTTTATAAAAAATGTCTTTGTTCTTCATTCACATTTTATTCTATTTTGTATGTCCAGCAACAGCCAGCACAGCACAAGTCTGGCTGAGACCTGTGGTCCTCCAAGCAGGATTTCTATGTTCCCAGGGCTTAGTTCTGGACGTATTTACAGACGTATTTATGTCCGTAAATACATCACCAACTGAGCCTAAAATAAGGAACAAGTAGCTTAGAATGGCTACCAATGGGAAATCCGGACGTATTTACGGCCGTAAATACGTCTGTAAATACGTCCAGAACTAAGCCCTGGGAACATAGAAATCCTGCTTGGAGAACCACAGGTCCTAGCCAGACCTGTGCTGTGCTGGCTCTTGCTGGACATACAAAATAGAATAAAATGTGAATGAAGAACAAAGACATCTTCATTTTTTATTAAAACAATAGACCAAAATTCACATCTGTACAACATCTGCATTGGCTTATGTGATGTAAAATTAGTGTAATTTTCACAGACTTTGCAATACATTTTGGAGGGGATATTTTTTTCTTTGAAGCTAATATATATATTGTCATTAATGTTATTGTAAAAAAATTATTAATACATTGATTTAATTGTTCCAGCACTTGTATATGTCTGTTTATTAAGTAATTCATTTCAATGACCAATCCATTTTATTCTTCATACTGTGTGATGTATCTCCGAGGCGAAATCCATTCCGGAATTACATTGCAAATACGTGCCAGACTTTGTGACACGTATTTGCAATATAATTCCGGAACGGATTTCGCGTCGGAGATACAGTCCCCATAGTAAATTTCTTGCTTAATTATTTATTCTTCTTGACAAATCATTTATTTTAGTAGTGTACTGCTGTAAGTGTAGAACTCGAGCACAGTACAAGAATTACGCGCTTCACTTCGACTGCTCGGCTCAGATAGACCACATTAAACTAGGTCTGCCAGTCAGAGCTGTAAAGCTCTGGAATGCGCCTCACTTTGCTGACCCGCGATCATACATGCCTTGGATTTTTCGAATTTGCCGCGTCCTGCCCCAGAACGTCCACAGCGCGCCCATTGCACGCCCCTTCATGTTAGGCACAGCCGAAAGTGGCGAAGGTTGCGTCTAACAGCGCATCCCTGCGTCCGACAGGGGATCCTGACAGTAAGGAAAGGGCAGCTTCTGGAGATGTGCAGGTGTCAGGCACAGGCAAGGAATTAAATGTAGGGAGTGAAGGAAAGATTGGAATCTAGTATAACCCCAAGACAACTAGCCTGCTGCCTAGGAGTTATGGTAGTAACGCATACTGAGAGAGAAACAGCAGGGGGAGGGTTGGTTAGTAGATGAAGGGACGACAAGAAGTTCAGTTTTAGAGAGGTTTCCCCACAGTGTGCTCGCTCTAGTCACACAAAGGTCTGTTTATGTAAAGATCTGTGAGTATCTGAAATGTAGCCGAGTGGTTAGCACTTCTGCCTTTCAGCATTGGGGTCCTAAGTTCAAATCTCTGCAGGATCTAATAGTGGATTTTTTTGTTCTCAATGCACATACCTGATTGAGGTTTCTTTTTTTCTTTTATTTACCCTGTTTGACAAATTACTAAGGAGTACACAGGACAGGAGTAGAATGACAGCACCTGGGGTACAACACTCCCTCAGCAGTGAGTGTGTGTGATTACTAAGGAGTACAGAGGACGGAAGTAGAATGACAGCACCTGGGGTTGAACACTCGCTCAGCAGTGAGTGTGTGACTACTAAGGAGTACAGAGGATGGGAGTAGAATGACAGCACCTGGGGTTCAACACTGTCTCAGCAGTGAGTGTGTGGGATTACTAGGCAGGGAATAAACTGTCAGTAGCTGTCTGAGAGGAAAGGTGATGTCTGAGTATGTGCGACCAGGACAGAGGAGCTCTCATCACTGGTCGGATACAGAAATTTTAATAACTATAAATAATGATAAATGGTGAAAATGTTTTATTTAATTTGCAAGCTTCCCACATCAATGTTACTTCATAGTAAAACCCATTTTATTTTATCACTTTACTTTGACTTTTAAGCTTCATGTACATTATGTAAATGTGTGGGATGCTGAAACAGCCTCACTGTCTCTGACCATTGGACTATAATCTTATGTATAATTAATGAGTACAAACTGACATGCTGCATTCTGCTCTTTGGCCACAAACAGTTTTGAAAGTTTAATTTGTATGCAATTTATGGAAAGACCTTATGGGGCATGTGACTGGTAGGAGTAGCTTGGGGTGAGCAGCCATCTTATAGACACAGAGATGTAACTGGGAGACTGCTTACAGAAAATCCACATATAGCATCGTTCCTCTGGGACCCCCCGCTGCTGTGCAGCTGTACTCGTTGATGATTGAATCCTGAGAGATTCGTTTGCTTGGTCATTCAGTTGGAGAAGAGGATGCAGAGACAGAGAGGACGTTGTGCCACATCCAGTTGCGGAGATGAGCCCACATCCAGAAACTGTGACCGGTTCCTAGTCCAAAGTAGACCCATGGTCAGTAAGCGTGCAAGCCAGCCTATTTAGGACTGTTACTATAGTTAGATTAGTTAGGGTCTCAGTCTGTATCAGGTCAGAAGAAATCATCCAGGAGCCGTACCAGTGTGTGACATTGAAGTAAGCCTTGCATCGGTGCTGTCAGCTTTGTAGCATGCTCGGCCAATAGACTTTTGTTGTTATTTATGTTCTGGGGATAGTGGGTATAATTAACAAGTTTGTAAGTTGTTGTGCTACAAAGCAAGTGCGCTCTCTAAATGCACCCCCCACACAATTGTTCCTGGTACTCAGGGTGTTAATAGGTAAATAGCAACCAGCCTTTCTGTGTCGGCTGGTAAGTAAATTTATTGTGTGCAGGGAAAACATATTTATGGCTGCACGTTGTGTAGCACAGGAGCCTTGGCTTACACTTGTGTGTATGAAATTCCGGGGTTTCTGAGTACACACATTTGCATAATTCAGTAAAGTAGAAGTTTGGGTAAACTGATGTTGAGTCGCTTTCCTCATTTGTGAATTTTCCGTTTTGTGGAGAGCCCACCCCAGTACATGGCTTCCAGATGTATTACAGATTTGTGTTGTAAACAGTCATTCGAGGGTCCATAGACTGCCATGAACCAATACAGTACCTGTGCATGCCTTTTATTTTATACAAAGGCACACAAAGGTATTTACCCACAGATTATTACTTAGGCTTGATGTGTTTGAGTCTCCATTTATCAGGCACTAAGCATAGCATTCTCCTTTTTGTCCATTCACTGGCACAGTCAAGGTTAGTTTATAGGAAGAGAACATGGAGACTCCATCATTTGGGGACCTAACCTCTTTGCTCATTAGACTTTTGTCTGCCTTCAGCTTTCATATTCATCTATATCTATCAATCTTTTACGTTGTTATTTATGACTTAGAGACCTGTGTCATTAGTAGGAGCAAGTCCTTAAGAAGCTTCACAATTGTAGAGTAAGTTGAAGTGACCACACATGGACTCACTGTCTAGAATTTTTTTTAAAACTACAATAGACTTCAGTGGAGAGGGCCTTGTGTATGTAGTCACCTTTCCTACTGTATATAAGAACTCAGGTGGAGTCCAGTTTCTGGAGGTTGGGTGGGGACTCCTTACTAATTCATTTGCCAGGCTCCCCCAACAACCTTGATCACAATTTAGACTCCACTGATTGATCCCTGGATTCAATTACTCATATTATAAGATTTCCTCTCTCAGAGCTTTGATATCATTTTCCGGTAAAATGTTTTTATAGTGTCAATGATCTCCTTATTTCTCATACTGTAGATGATTGGATTGGTGAATGGGGTGAGGATGACAAAAAGTAAAGATTTCAACTTGTTTTCATAGAAGGCGTTTGCACGTGATGGAGACATGTAGACTCCAATGAGGGAGCCGTAGTAAGTACAGACCACTAGAAGATGAGAGCTACATATCGAGAAGGCTTTTCTTCTTCCTTTCGAAGAGGAAATCTGTAAAATCACAATAAAGATGCAGATATAGGACACAGTGATGCAGAAAAAAGGCAAGAAGATGACAAAAATGTTAAATGAGACATCAAGCCAAGCCAATACATGGACCTCCGAGGATGAGAGAGCAAGAAGAGGGGCAAAATCACAAAAGAAATGGTCAATGATGTTGGATGAACAAAACTGTAATTGACTTATTATGATGACTTCAACTTTAATGAGAAGAATCCCGGTTATCCAAGACCCAAAAACCAACCTGATACAAAAAGTCGTATCCATTATAGAAGAATACCGTAATGGGAGACAAATGGCCAAGTATCGGTCAAAAGACATAACCATGAGAAGGCAGCACTGGGCGTAGGTGGAGACGAATACAAAGAAGAACTGTGAGATGCAACCATTGATGGACATGCTGAGACCTTCCAACCATAGGATACACAGCATGTTTGGGACGATGCTGGTGGTGATAATAAGGTCAGCCAGGGCCACATTTGAGATGAAGAAATACATTGGACAGTGTAGGCGGTGACTGGAGGACACCAAGAGAATGATCACAAGATTTCCAAGAAATGTGAAGGTGTACACAAGAAGTGTGAGGCAGAAGAGGACAAGCTTAAACTTGTGGGTGTTTTGGAAGCCAATGAGAAACAACTCAGTCACCATGGTATGGTTGTCTCCACACATGTTACAGAACAATGGGATCCTTTCAACCTAAAAGTAAATCCAGAGTAGATACAATTGGTGGCAATATGTAAATTATATTGTATTGTAAAATTCCATACACGGTGCTGTGAACATGTCATAGGTTCATAAACTGTATAAAGCCAATTAAAACCAGATGAAGATGCAGCCAATGCTTAAGTGCTATAACCAATACTTAAGTACATTACCAACTCTTGAGTACTATCATCCATACTTACCTATGACAACCAATACTTAAGTGCTATAATTATAACTCCACTACTATAACAAGTACTTTTGTACCAATCCTCAATGACTATAAGAAATACTCTACTACTTAACCAACACTTGAGCACCATAACCCATACTTAACAATTATAATAAATACTCAAGTACTATAACTAATACTCAACTGCTATAATTAACATTCAAGTACTGTAACCAAAACAAAAATGCTATTACCAATGCTCAACTAATACTCAGGTACTATAACTAATACTCAACTGATATGGCTAATACTCAACTACTATAACCAAAACTTACCTTACCTAAAAAAATTAAAAACACAAACAAAGAAAGAAAAAAATAGATACAAATCCGTGAAACAAAATTACAAAGCAAATAATAATAATAATAATAATAATAATAATAGTTCCAAATACACCAATTGACAATAAAATAAAGTATAACTTGTCACCACCAAGACCAGCAGCCATAGGAGCACCTGGATCAAAAGAGGTAAGACCCATTTGTTTTGGTTTTCTAACTGTATTTGAATAGTTGCTGTTTTCCCCTTCTTTATAGTGCATCTAACACTGCACCTTTCATGCACCTAAATGGGTTTTGATTGTCCAAGACTCCATCACGGCCTTACCAATTGTCCCTTGGAACACCCCATAAGATAGGTCATACTCTAGCCCAGTCACCTGGACATCACAATTCGACCCTTGTCAGAGTCACCGATCTTACATTTACCTATTTTCTCTCGCTTCCAACATCAACTTCAAGAGGTGACTGTTCCTTGACTGACATATCCCACCTGACAGACACCATTGTCACCAGATGATCAACCGGATCATAAGACTCTAATGTTATAGTCCATGCAGTTATTTACGTCATCTATATATCTGTTATATTTTATATATTAGTTTTACTGTATATCTTATTACTTTATATGTCATCTTACAGTCAGGATTATCAGCTTTTGCTTTACTTTTTAGTTACTTTTTATAACTTTCAAAAATATATAAATTCTTTAGTAAATCAGAAAGACTTTAGTATAGAAACTAAAATAATCACCAGGGATGCAGGTATAGTGGATCTAGGGGTAGCAGTTACAACCTGGACCTGGTGTCTGATGGCTCCCAAATGTATTTCTAGCATATAAGAAGACTCCAGTATTATAAAGGGCACATGGGGGTGAGTTGTTACAGATTTTCTACCAGGACCCTAAAGCCTCAAGTTTCTTCTCCGGTAATTACAATCATTAATGGAGCAAATGGAAGCTATATCTCCTGTAAGTATTGATCTTCTAAGTTAAGTCTAAGGTGCAATCACTAAAGCTTAATCATTTGGATCACAATTTGAGGGATAATCTTCCTAATCAACAATGAAGATGGTCAATATGGAGATACAGCCCGTGGATTCTTACCAAATCAAACCCAAGAAGTACCCACGGTGAACCTTGAAGGTTTGTGCAGGATCTGAAAAAAAATGGCTGCTTGTTTCTTGAAACGGCTCCACATCCGTTCCCAGGTTGTGTATACAGCTCAGCACCATTCACGTCAATAAGATCTGAGCTTTAAAACCAGATACAACCCATGGATGGGTGCGGGGTTAGAAGAGAACAACAATGCTATTCTAATCCTGGACAACCCCTTTAGTCTTATTCTGATGATAACATAAGGCGACTCAGATCATTAGAGAAGACAATAGCACTTTTCTTTTTTTCATTAATATACAGTTGCATTATCAATGGGGGCTACAGCCTGAATTCTAAAATACCCTTCTAGGATATTTTTCAGAATGGTGGAAGGAAACCAAAGCACCTGAAATAAACCCAATGTGGGGAGAGCATAGAAAGATTAAACAGATGTTGTCCTTGGTCAGAATCAATCTCTAGACCTCAGAACTGCAGGACAACAGTGCTCACCACGAAGCCACCGTGCTGTACTATGAAGCATCAAAGGTGGTTACTATAGAAGTAGACAATCAAAAAGAGCATAACATCACTGAGCAACCTGTAGACCAGAACTAAGAAGAAACATCTAGGAAAATCATTGTTAATAGAGGTTTTTAAACCAAAAGTGCATTTAGGGATCTGGTTGGTGGCCAGTAGAGATCAAAAGGGATTTTTTTTGTTCATGGCAAGTTTGTTCTAAGCCAAAAAAAAAATGAAACTTGATGGACTTAGGTCAGTTTTTTAGCCCCCTTACTATGTAACTATAAGCAGGAAAGATGATAATAATATCAATAATCAATTCATTTAAAAAAATAACAAAATTAAAATCATATATGACATAGAAAAATAAAAATAAAAAATATGGCAATAATCAGGATCATTTAAAAAAAAACAACCAAAAAACTACACTATACCAAAAATTATATCTAAAAATAAATAATAATGATAATAAATAATAATAATAATAATAATAATAATAATAATAATAATAATAATAATAATAATAATAATTAATATTGTCAAAAAGGATGAATAAAAATGCTTTCATTTCAGGTTCCATTTGTGTCCTTTTTTTATTTTTAATGTTTGTGAGATTTATTCTCTGATTTATTTTTAAGTGCTCATAGAAAAGAAGAATCAGTGTCCAGAACTGATGACAGACATTTCATACTAAATTTAAAAATTTTAATTTAAAAATTTACAAAATCTAATGTTACTTTTGTACATAACAAGTAGGATGGGATCATTTATATATATATTTTTTTAATTCTTCTATTTGAGTAAAATACATCAGTAATTTAGTTTACTATTATACCCTTTGTGTTTTTTACATAGGACTGCATCAATTTTATCATTTGACTTTTTACATTTTATTTCACATATTTCATTTGTTTTTGTCAGAAGCTTTCAGCACAAAGACAAAATAAAACAAAGCCATCTTTCATTTTTTTCTTTCTTCATGATAGTTTTTTTCTCAAAAGTTTTGACCCAATTAAATATTGTCCCAGTTTTACTTACAGTTTTGGGCTCTAGAGATCGGCCTCAGACAGTTCAAGTTTCTCTTTAACTCATATCTTTCCATATATCTCTGTTACCTGATCCTTCCTGTCTGTGACCATTCTAATTATTTGTCTCTTTTATACCATTAATCACCTGGAGGGACCAAGGTTTGTGTCTGGAAAGAAAGAAATTTTCTTGTCTCTGGGGAATCTCTGAAAGAAAAACATGAAGCCCCGCGTTAATTTATGTCTTGCAGAAACATCTTGTAATTAATCCTCCAACCCTGATCCCTAAATGCTAATTTCCCTCATTGGTACAACAAACAGATCACAGACAATTGTCAGGCTCAATGGAACCAATTATCAGGTCATTGAGAAATATAACATAAAAATAACATACTCAGAATATTATATTTACATATTGTTTTACTATTATTATATTAAATTATTATTTATTATTATTATTATTATTATTATTATTATTATTATTATTATTCTGTTATATTGCATTTAATAAACTGAAAAATAATAAATTATTAATTAATGCATTAATCTTCCAAAAAAAATTAAACTTCATTTGACCATTGCACACGTTAACACAGTCCAGCTCAGTTCACCTGTCGGGAAATCATTGAGGGAAGTACGTATGTGCAGAGTGCTTTCTCTGCTTCAATCAATGAAAAAAGACTTATATACAGCGTCCCATTGAAAGTACTGGGGTGATTATAGGATGGCAAGCCAGTATAAGTTAAAAAAGTGTATACCTGTTATTGTAATCAACATTAAAAGTCACTATAATTTCATGTTCAGACAGTGCAGCAAACCACTAACCGTACTCAACAGTGTGCAGTCGGATATTCCTCTGGCAAAGACCGACGCGTTTCGGTGACGCACACCTTATTCCAGGTCTCATTTGACCATTGGACAATGGTCCTTCCCAATGTTTTTGGGTATTTGACCACTTCTGCCCTTCCTGACCTATATTCTGGTTGACTACATGTCTGCCTGCCTCCCTGGTTCCACATCTTGGTGTCTACTCTCCATCTTAAAACTGGTATAGCAACAAGGAAACTCCTTGTGGAAAAGTCCAGGACTCACTATGAATAACCAACACCCTTATGCTTTAGCCAAATCTTTAAAGGGGTTGTCTCACTACAGGGGTCGCTGCTTTTTGTTTGAAAGATCTTTCAAAAACAAGTCACTTTGCAATATGTGTCCATTTACAGTGTCCTACCTATTCTGAGATATCCTCTCTTGTATGGGCTGCATCAGCTCCTCAGGTCACTATAGCTACAGACCTGTTCCATCTCTCCTGATAGGCTGCCAGCACTGGTCGCTATAGCTACAGACCTGTTTGATCTCTCCTGATAGGCTGCCAGCACTGGTTGCTATAGGTACAGACCTGTTCAATCTCTCCTGATAGGCTGCCAGAACTGGTTGCTATAGGTACAGACCTGTTCAATCTCTCCTGATAGGCTGCCAGCACTAGTCACTATAGCTACAGATCTGTTCAATCTCTCCTGATAGCCTGCCAGCACTGGTCACTATAGCTACAGACCTGTGTGATCTCTCCTGATAGGCTGCCAGCGCTGGTCTCTATAACTACAGACCTGGAGTCCTCAGCGGCTGAAAACTGCAAGCCATTAGTAGCCAGTAAAGGCCCTTAAATTCAAAAATTAAACTGAGAAAACAGGACTGAGGTAAGATGAATTGATGTAGTGAGACAACCCCTTTAAGCATCTTAGTGGGTCCATTGCTCTTGTTGCCCTAGTTTTAGACTTCTGTACTCTGACACTAAAGCTGGTGGATCCTGTGCATGCTGCTGCTTCTAGTCTATTAAAGAGACTATAGAAGTCTTTGAACCAAGTCATGTATGCTAACTTTTTTAAGTACCATTGCCACCGTTTTCTGGGCCCAATTTTGACCATTTGATTCCAACAGTCTGAAAAGATGTGTGTTCTCAATTCTTCTTTGGCATAACAGGCTTGGGTATTTGACCATGTTTTTGTATTTGACTAAACTGTGCTTTTCTTGTCACAGGCACTTTCTGACTATATCCCTTTCTTAGTACTACATCTTGGTGTCTACTCTCCATCTACACAACAGCTGTGGTGAACAGGGTTTATTCTGTGGTTAATAACCTGTGAACTCCTAGTGAGCAAATTCAGGCCCCCTTATGGATAGGAAACAACTTAAAGGGGTTTTCTCGCTAAAAAGATCATTTCTGTAATAATGGGGACAGTAAAAATAAGCTCTTTGCAATTGGTTTGCATTACCTAAATCATTTAGTATAGCAGAGATAAGCTAATCTGTTTGTTCTACACCTAAAACTGCAGTCTGAGGTCAGATCACGCCCCTTTTCTGTGATTGGCTAACTGATATTTAATTCAGCCTGGATGGGACATGCCCCCTGTGCTGTAATTGGCTGCCTGTATTCTGTGCTTACTCCCCTATGAACTGTGTAAATTGAAAGTGAGACTAGGTGCCTCAGCTTTCTATGCTGTCTGTGTCTGTATAATAAAGGCTCTCTGAGCTCCTCTATGCTACTCTCCCAGCCCTATGTAAAAGATCTGGGCAATTACTGAGTCTCGAGCTGCTAGATTTATTCTCCCCTTACATAACACAGCCTTATACACTATACTCCCCCTCTACCAACTGCTTGATAACAAGGGGGAGCAGAGTGCATTTCTCACATTTGTTTACAGCAATGCAGGTGTTCTGGTTACAAGGATTGGAGCTTAGGAGGGAGGTGACAGCTCTGCAAACATGAGAACTGACCATTGCAGGAGGTTTGCAGAGCTGTTACATCCTCTCCCTTCCACTGTTCACACAGAATGATAATGTCACCAGTCTTCAGTGAGGGAAGACGCGCCCTCTGGGAGGAGAGACACACCTACTGGGAGACACTCCCCTGGATTTGAAGCTGTAACAGACAGAAGCAGCTCAATTCTGCAAAATCTTGTGATGAGAAAACCCCTTTAATGTTTTAGCTAAATCCATTCAAAACTGGGAGGATCTGCTTCTTTTGTTTTCCTAGTTATGGATGATAGAAACAGAAGGTGGTTTATGAAGAATGATTTCTAGATCTAGAGGAACCATGACAGTGGTAGGCGAGCCCTCCTTATCCTTTTTGTTCCAAAGGTCAGTTTTTGTCTTTGTGGAGTTAGTTTTGACTTTGCACCATTCTGCCAGCTCATCTATAGTGTTCCTGGGCGTCCTGTTACGTGCCTCTTACTGCCCTGCTGGGGGTCACAACCAAACACCAACTGCTTGGATATTAAAGGGCCAGGGTGCATTCAATGCTTCTAACCTCATCGAATGACAAGGTGACCAGGCTGTTTCAGGACTGGTCCTCCAAATTAGGTACCTGAACAATATGTCTTTTAAATTCCAGACCCTGCTTATATTTATAAATATATGCTCTATCAGGCATAGACCCAGTGCAGGTAGTCTATCTAATAGCTCCATTCCTAGAGTAGTCTCTTTTAAATGTAAGGACTGGAGGAAGCCCCTGATCCCTGTCATTTAACCCTTTGATACCCATGGTCATGACCGTGGCATAATCAAAGGGGGTTCCCCTGCTCAAACTAAAAAAATCTAAAGTAAACAATCCTTCTCCTTTCTTTGTTAGAGATAACACACTCTGCCCATCCTGTTGATGTCAAACTCTGCTCTCTGTGTAGTCAGGAACGGAGAGCAGGATAATAACCAGAGAAACCTATGCGTATTCAGAGCAGATAAAATCTCTCATTTTATCTGACCAAGGTAACATCAAAAGAGAAATGTATATGGAAAAAAAAACTATTTAACATTTCCTACATGTCGAAAGCATAAAATTATATGAACTAAAACGAAGGTGTGTTAAAATATTTGGTTAAAATGGTGTCAATTCAATCAATGTGTTTTTTCAGTTACATAAATAAAGAAGATTTTGACTAGGAGTTGAAAGTAACAATTCTCTCATAAATTGCTCAATTGGCTTGTATACAGTGGATACGGAAAGTATTTAGAACCCTTTACATTTTTCACTCTTTGTTTCATTGCAACCGTTTGGTAAGATCCAAAAAGTTCATTTTCTGCACTTTAATGTACACTCTGCCCTCCTCCCCACTTGAAAGAAAAAAAACAGAAATATAGATATTTTTGCAAATTTATTAAGCAAGAAAAACTGAAACATCACACAGTTATAAGTATTCAGACCCTTTGGTGTGCCACCATATTTAACTCACATGCTGTCCATTTCCTTCAGATCCTACTTGAGATGGTTCTACTCCTTCATTGGAGTCCAGCTGTGTTTAATTAAACTGATTGGACTTGATTAGGAAAGGCACAAACCTGTCTATATAAGACCTCACAGCTCACAGTGCATGTCAGAGCATGAGGTCTAAGGAACTACCCAAGGAGCTCAGAGACAGAACTGTGGCAAGGCACAGTTCTGGCCAAGGTTACAAAAGAATTTCTGCGGCACTCAAGATTCCTAAGAGCACAGTGGTCTCCATAATACTTAGATGGAAGAAGTTTGGGATGACCACGACTCTTCCTCGACCTGGCCCTCCAGCCAAACAAAGTAATGTAGGAGAAGAGCCTTGGTGAGAAAGGTAAAGAAGAACCTCAAGATCACTGTGGCTGAGCTCCAGAGATGCAGGAGGGAGATGGGAGAAGGTTCCACAAAGTCAACTATCACTGCAGCCTCCACCAGTCGCGGCTTTATGGCAGAGTGCGGCCTACAGAAGTCTCTCCTGTGCAAGACATATGAAAGCCGCAGACAGTTTGCACATGAATGACTCCCAGACTATGAGAAATAAGATTCTCTGGTCTGATGAGACGAAGATTGAACTTTTTCGTGTTAATTCTAAGCGGTGGAGAAACCAGACTCTGCTCTTCCCCTGCCCAATACAATCCCAACAGTGACACATAGTGGTGGCAGCATCGTGCTATGGGGGCAGGGACAGGATGACTGGTTGCAATTGAAGGAAAGATGAATGCAGCCAAGTACAGAGAGATCCTGGATAAAAACCTCCTCCAGACGCTCTGGACCTCAGACTGGGCCGAAGGTTCATCTTCCAACATGAAATTGACCCTAAGCACACAGTTAAAATAACAAAGCTGAGGCTTCAGGACAACTCTGTGCCCATTCCTGACTGGCCCAGCCAGAGCCCTGACCTAAACCCAATTGAGCATCTCTGGAGAAACTTGAGAATGTCTGTCCCCCAACGCTCACCCTCCACCCTGCGGGACCTGGAGAGGATCTGCATGGAAGAGGCAGAGGATCCCCAAATCCAGGGGTGAAACACTTGTTGCATCATTCCCAAGAAGACTCAGAGCTGTACTAGCTCAAAAGGTGCTTCTACTCAATCTGTTTTTTTTTTTTTAATTTCAAGATGGGGGGGCAGAGTGTACATTAATCAGCAAAGAAAAATCAACTTTTTTGATCTTACCAAATGGCTGCAATGAAACAAAGAGGAAATAATTGTGATAAAAGGTGTCTGAATACTTTATACACCCACTGTATCAAATTTTCCCATACAAATGAACAGAAAAGTCATCAATCTGTTCAATGCATCGCAGAACCACACCAATTTTTTTACCTGTTAATTAACAAACATGTACACTGTATAAATATTCTGGATATAGTATAACAAAAGAGAATGTACAGAAATAAACTAGTCTAAGTACGTGTATTCACCTTGAAAGTCAGAGGAAGATGCTGCTGCTTCAGACGGATGTGGCCGCAAATTTAGGCTATGACTTTTAGTACCCACTAGGCCAAACTCAAAGATTAGCTGGGGAAAGTTCACAGGGCCTCTTTGATGGGCTGAGCCCGGAGGTGGAGGCTATGATGCAGGAGTCAAAAGATCCCACAAGCAGCTAGAGCGATGTCTGGATGGCTACAGATTAGGAGCTTTTGAGCAGGAGCTGCTGCAGTGTGCTTCTTCTCTCCTTCACGTTGAACTCAAAAATTCACCCTCAACTCAAAGCAAAAAAGCCATCAAGTCACCTCTCTTATCTCAAAAAACTCTGAATTTGAGACACTCTTATGTCAATATACCAATGTATTTACTAACCTTTTGGGGCTGTGCTAGAAAAGGCACAAAACTCTGTAAAGCATTCAGATTATTTTGGAATCAGATGGTGGTCATGAAGTCCTTGGCAGAGAGGTCAATGACTGTTCTTTTTCCATTAAGATTCCACAATGAGAGAACTTCAGAAATTTGCACTAAGGTTTTTCCGGTTAATCTAAAAACCTCTTTTGCCCCGGCCAGAATAAGCACAGGATATCCAATCAATACTAAACAGCTTTTATTTGTTGAAATGGAAGACGCGTTTCATGTATCAACAGTTCATCAGGTTCCATAAAACAATGTATAAGTAACCTAAAAAACTGCCAAAAGTGCACTTGAACGGATGGTGCGATAGCATTCACGTTAGTCAGGTTGTGATCTAAAAACTTGTGGTAAAATCATTGTGGTACGTTCTTAAACATATAAAACAATTACTGGGAATATGTAGAAAATAAACTTAAAATTGTATGATGCAAAAATCATGGGTGCGGGAGAAAGTGTAACACTAATGACTTTTTTTGACCGCTAGCGGTCAGCCCTAAAAAAATAATAAATGCATAGTTATTCAGGTCGCAGACAACAGAGGGACGTCGTCGTTATGGACTACAACTATTACTACTCAGAATCTTTAAATTCAATTATCCAGTTGTGAATATTATGAATGCATAGCAGGTGACCCCTTTAGAGAGTCTCATAAAAAACTTGTATCCTTTCTCCAAGAAGCAGTTACAAATGGTGCATAAACTAAGGAGAAAAGGATTTTTATAACCATTCCAACTTCACATAAAAGTTTATTTTACCATATCCACATACTGTTGCCTTGGTAAAACGTCAAGGCGTTCATCAGGTGCAACTTTTTCAGATGTTACAGTCCATCTCCACATGTCACAACTAAACCTGAACATGTAGGAGCTTCGCCTTCTTTTACCATTGCCAGTCCCAGACTACATCTGCCCCTGCCATCTTGTTACCAAGGTGACCCTAAGACATGCTGTAAATTTCCTAAAACAGTGCCCCATTCTTTTTGGGGGCCCTACCCACACTATTTCCCCCATCAAAATCGGCCAGGGGGTTTTTTCATTTTAAGTTTACTTTTCAGCTTTTTCCCTTTGGGGGCCTTTTCTCCCCTTGGGAGCAAAGGGTTTCCATTATTTTTATATTTTTGCCATAGGAAACTTAAAACTTTTTCCCTTTCTAAATTAAAAAAGCACTAAAAGGGTAACTTTTATTTTATATAACACTTTATTTAAATTTTCCTAAACCCCTTTTTTTAAAAAATTGGGGGCCACATGTATAATCCCGACAGGTGGGGGCGCCCCTTTTCCCGGGCCATTTTTTTCCCGGGGGAAAATTCGCGCCCTGATTTTGTCGGGGGGCCCGGGGCGGTTTCTAATAAAAGCATGAAAAGTCCCCCCGTCCCTCGCCTTTTTTTTTTAGGCGCAGTGGGGCCCGGGGCGCAAGGGCGGCGCTTCCCCTTAGGTTTCCCGGCGCCGGGGTAGTGCGGGGCCCATACATGGGGGAAAAGGGGTACCCGCCCCCTGGCCATTGTGTTTAAGGGGCATTTGGCGGGGGACCGGGCGCGTGCGGGGCTGCGCCTAGGGAACCCCCGCCGGAGGTAGCGCACTAAATACATGCGGGGGAAAAGTTCCCTGCCCTTTCGCCATGTTGTGGGGCCCAGTGGGGGGGGACATGGGGGCAGTGCGGGCCCTTGGGGCCCCTTTCGGGGCTGCCCCGGAAAAACAGTTCCGTTTCGAGAAGGCGGGGAAACAGCGAAAAAATCATTCCAGATGTCGGGTCGGAGGTATAAAAAATCCCAAAAAGGGAAATTTTCCGCCTTTTAAAAAAAAATAAATAAAACAAAATCATTTTCCCCAATTTTTACCCTTTAATTCAAAAATTTTGGTTTTGGGAAAAATTCCCCAGGAAATACATTTAATTCAAAATAAAGGAAACTATTCTGATTGGGGTTCGGCATAAAGGCCCAAATTTTGAATAGGAGCGACGGGAAAACCCTTTTTAAAACCTTGGGGAAGTTTAACCAATCAGAATCCTGGCGGGATATTTTAAAAAATACAGTAAAAAATGCTGAAAAGAGCTGTTTGGGGTTAAGCTACGGGGACTTGGCAAACTACCCAATCAGAATAGGAGCGACAGAAAACCCATTCTAGCCAATGGAAAAATTATTGACCAATCAAAAAGGGGGAGCGAAAAAGGACCCTTTTCTAGTCTATGGAGAATTTTAAAAACCAATCAAACCCACGGCGGGAAAATTTTCAAAATACAGAAAAAAAGAAAGAAAAGAGCTGTTGGGCTAGCTAGGGGTTGGGTTTGGGGCTACCCCAGCCAATCAGAGCGGTACTTCCCCCATTTTGGGTCTATGGAGAGATGGGCGCCTGAAATCCCGGCGCTAAAACGCCGTGCGGCATGAAGTTTTAAATTAAAAAAATTTTTTTTTAAAATTGAAAAAACTTTATCAATAAAGAAAACCCTTCTTTCCCAAAAAAAAGCATTTAAAAAAACCCAAACAACGCTTTGTTCCGAGACCGGGCGTTTACTGGGGAATTGAAATAAGAAAATTGGGGGGGGAAATACAAAATTAAAAATTTTTTTAAGCTATTCTAAAATTGGTCGGCAAAAACCACCCAACGGGAATAGGAGCGACAATGTCCCATTAAAAAACCTATGGAGGGGGAATTTGGGCCAATCAGAAAGGGGAAAAAATGCCCCCCATTATTCCTATGGAAAAAAATTTTCCCAAATCTTTTTAAAAAGGGGGGGCAGTTAAAAAATACAGAAAAAAAGGGAAAAACCGAGGGGATTGGTTGAAGCGGGGGGCTCTTCCAGCTTACCCAATCAGAGCCAAGCTCTTTCCCCTAGAGTTCTTTTGGGGAAAAAAAATTTCCCAGGCCCGGTCTGTAAAGGGCTAAGTTAAAAGAGGCGCCGTTTTTTGGGAAACCAAATTGGGGGGGCGAGGGCGACCCCCCCAAATTGGGTTTTCAAAACCAATCTAAAAAAAAACCCTGAAACAGGGCCCGAAATCAAATTTTTAACACTACAAAATTTGGCCCCGATTGTATAAAAAACGAATGAAATTTTGGGGTAAAAAAAAAAAATATTTAAACCCCAAAAAAACAGTTTATTTTTTTTATTTTCTTTTTAAGCCCCAAGGATCAATAGTATGGGGTTGAAACGAAAATAAAAAAATTTAAACATGATTTTTTAATTTAATTTTTTTTTTTATTTACCCCCATTTTAATTAATTTTTTATATACACATGGGACCCCTTCCCTGTAGTGTTATAATTTGATTTGGCCATGTACAGTTTTTTTTCAAAATCCCTTTTAAAAAACCCATAGGAGCTCGCTCGCTTTCCCAATTGGCCCCAAAAAAGGGGCCCCCTTTTTTTAACTTAGCCAATCACAGAGCGCCAAAATTTTTTTTCCCCCATAAAAATCTATAAAAAAAAAAAAGCTCGCGCTTTGTTTGGCTAAGCTGGACAAACCCCCCCGCCGTTTTTCAACCAATCAGCTCGTTTCTCCCTTTTTTTACTGTATTTTAAAACTGTCCCGCCTTTAAATATGATTGGTCAATTTTTCTTCCATAGGATATAATGGGGACATTGTCGCTCCTATTCTGATTGGCTGGTTTATGCCGACCAATGAGAAATAGCTTAAACAATTTGAATTACTGTATTTCCCGGCGATTCTCTTCTATTCAATTCCCTATGTAGCGCCGGTCTCGCGACAAACGCGTTTGTTCGGGTTTTTAACTGCTTTATTTGAAAAACAAGGGCTGGCTCTTTATCTGATAAGTTTTACACTTAATAAAAAATGATTTTTTTATTAATACCTTTATGCCGCACGGCGCTGAGAGCCGAGTTTTCAGAGCGCCCATCTCTCCATAGACTATAATGGGAGAAGTAGTTTCGCGCTCTGATTGGCTTGGATAGCCAAGCACCCGCTAGCTCAGAAAAATCACTCTTTTCTGTCTTTTTACTGTATTTGAATTATCCCGCCGTGGATTCTGTTTGGGTCTAAACTTCTCCATAGACTAGAAGGGGTCTTTTGTCGTTCCTATTCTGATTGGCCGAGTTTAGCAAAGCCCCCGCTAGCTCACCATCAGCTCTTTCTGTCTTTTTACTGTATTTTGAATTAAATCCCGCCGTGGATGCTGATTGGTCAATCCCTTCCCCCATAGGTTTTGATGGTTCACTGTCGCTCCTGTTCTGATTGGCTGGTTTTATGCCGACCAATGAGAATAGGTTTCAGAATTTGAATTACTGTATTTCCCGGCAATTTCCAATATCATAATTCTTGATAATGCGCCGTTCTAGATTTTTGGAAAGTGTTTTTTTTTAAGTATGTTTATTTTTTATGTTCAGCTCTTTTCTAACACTGTTTTCCGCCTTTATAAAGGCGATTTTTTCGGATTCATACTCCTGCTGCACGGAGCGGAGCGCCGAGATTTCTGTTGCGATTTTCTATCTGTTTCCTCGCATGTTCCGATCCTGCTTCACTTTGCCTCTGTCGGAGGATTTAGACCAAAAAAAATCCTGGTCTGCCTGTCCCAGCTCCGAGCGCTGCACTGCGCCTCCTTTGCCGACTCGCCATCGTAGCCGATGCCTTTCCTCGGAGTTTTCGACGTGCCGCGCCCGCCCCGGAACGCCTACCCCGCGCCCACAACCGCGCCCACTGCCCGCCCCTTCATGCGGCCCGAAGCTGAAAGTGGCGAACACTGCGCCTAACACTGAATCCCCGCATCCGACAGCGGGATTCGGGCTGGGAGGCGCAGTATACGCCAAAAAACAGGCGAAAAGCCCGATCATACATGTTGCCCTTGATTTCTAACCTCTCAATTTATCCCTTTCTAATTGTGAAGGAATAACTCCTTTTCTATTATCAAGTCTGGTGGAACTCCACCTATTAACAGGAAACCCTATAATACATGATTTACTAAACTCCAAATAAGGATCCAAAACATTTTACTTGGGCAATAATCCCTTATTCGATGGACATAAAACATATAAGGTTTCCTTGTGAGACCCTCTGCATTGGGTAACACAGTAAAGAGAGGTGGTAAATCACAAATTAAAATGTCATGCCTGACCTCCCCAACATGTTTCACCAGCTAACTGGCTTCATTGGGGGACAGAGGCCCGTCCCAATGTGGTCTAGCTAATTTCCTTTTATATCATCTTAGTACACACCCTATTCAGGTCTCACCAATCGGCCACCAGAGATTCAACAATACCCATTCCCCCTTTTACTCTCCTGCATGCATACTGATACTACACTGTGTTCCAAATTATTATGCAAAAAGTGTTTAGGAGTGATAAGGTAAGAATTTTTTTGTTTGTCAGTTAAACTCATTGATGGTGATGGTGTGTCAGGCCTTTATATCACTGAAACATTTGGGAGACACCTGTGCTAATTAGTTTGCAGGTGTGTCCAATTAAAGGCAAGAGTACTTAAAAAGGCTGTCCCCATTATCAAGCAGCCTACATTTTCAGACAAAATGGGAAAGAAAAAGGATGTGTTGGCTGCTGAGAAGCAACACATTGTGGAGTGTTTAGGTCAAGGCATGACTACAATCAACATTGCCAAGACACTTCATCGTAATCATCGCACAATCAAGAAGTATGTAGCTGATTCACAGCACACACGTGTGCGTGCTGATAAGGAAAAATTGAGGACTCTTTCCAACAGGCAATTACGTCATGTTAAAAGACAGCTTTTAAAAATGCCTTGTCAAGCAGCAGACAAGTTTTTAAGCGCTGGTGCCTCCAGCGCCCCCGAACAACAAGATGCAGGTCCTTCAGAGGCTTGCAGCTGTCGTAAGCCATCCTGCGACCTCCTCTATCCAATGCACACAAGCAGAAACGGCCCCCAGTGGGCCAAACAATACATGAAGACTGACTTCAAAACTGTTTTGTTCACCGATGAGTGCCTGCAACGCTCAAATGGTCCAGATGAATGGAGTGGAGGAACCGTGCATTCCGCGCAAAAATAATTTCATGCTGAAAAATGCACCGTCTCATGCTGCAAATAACAAATCTGCATCTCTGGCTGCTATGGGCATAAAAGGGGACAAACTTATGGTGTGGCCCCCATTCTCCCCTGACCTAAACCCCAATTGAGAACCTCTGGAGAAATCATCAAAAAGGTTTTGTCAAAATGATGGCGGGAGGCAGTTCACATCTAAGCAACAGCTCTGGGAGGGGTTTTCGTCCTCATGCAAAACAATTAAAGCAGACCTGACAAATTTCAATGGACGAGAGAGTTCAGAAGCTAATTTCTAACAAGGGGTCCTATGTGCAAAATGAACATCACCTAGAATAAATTTTGACTTGAAAACTGTTTTATTTAGTTTGTAATAACTGCTAATGCCTAAAATTTCACAAATGACCATTTTTGTTCGTTTTAAAAAAGGAAAAGGTTGAAAACTCTGCTGTGATAATAATTTAGAACAAAAGCATTTTTAGTGCATTTTGAGTTTTTTTTATAAATATACTTTATCATAGGCAGTTTTTTCAAAAACCTTTCAATTATACTCTAATAATTGATGACTGGAAAATTACAATGACTGCAATTCATATAGGTAATTTTGGAAAATAAGAGAACATATTATTTGCATAATAATTTGGAACACAGTGTATGTGCTGCTACGTTCTTAAAAACAACATTCCTCAGGCAAATTCACCATCTCCATAGCGGGCTTGCGCCCTATCTTACCATGCGGGCCTGCCCCCGCGCAATTACCAAGGGACTTTCTCCCCTAAATGTGATGGACTTCCGCCCAAATTTTCTCTCACATTATTGCTCGTGGGGGCTCACCAAAAGGGACTAAGCAAATAGTAAGTTTATTAAAATTAAAATAATAATTAGATACAGAGGGGAAATTTTTATGGAAAGAGACAAAGAAACAGTGATAGTATAAGGGTCAAGTAACCCCAAATTTAATATGCATTTTAACAAGAGGGGAAAAAGGGGGTTTAGGGAAAGGGACAAAGTTATAGGGTGTTTAAAAAATGTAATACCTATTTCGCTGTCTTTCTAGGACCACCAGACGCAAAATGTGAGAAATTGGAGGGAACCCGCACAGTTAGGGCAAAATGTCCTTTGGGGGGGGGTTTCCCGGTGCGGGCGCGGCAAAAGGGTAAGATGGGGCGAAAGCCCGCAAAAGAGTGGTGAATTGCCTGAAAAAACGTTTTATAAAATGCAGAAGCACAAATATCATAGCAGCAGGAAGTAAAGGGGGGAAGGGGGTTTTTTGTTGAATCTCTGTGGCCCAAATTGGTGAGCACCTAAAGGGGTTACCTAAGATGATATAAAAAATTAATGAGAGCCAAAAGGACCGGGCCTCTGCCCCCTGAGAAGCCGTTACGGGTAAAAAAAAGTTGGGAGGGGGGGCTTTTTAATTTGTGATTTCTTACCTCTACAGTGTTACCACCTGCTGCAGAGGGTCTCACAAGGGAAAAATTATATGTTTTATGTCCTCAGATTGGGGTGACTGCCCAAGTAAATTTTTTGGGTTCCTTTGGAGTTTGTAAATCATTTTATATATAAGGTTCCCTTTTAAAAAGATGGTGTTCCACCAACTTGTAAAGAAAAAGGAAATTATTCCTTCACAATTAGAAAGGGGCAAAATTTAGAGGTTAAAATCAAAGGGTTTTTAAATGTGGTATCGAGGTTAAATTAACTAATCAAAAATTAAATTTTTTGTGCTTTTAAAAATTTTTGAAAATGAAGAGTTTAAAGTTTTGCCATGGGAAAAAGGGATTCAATTTGCAATGAAAAGGGGCCGTAAAAAAAAAAATTTAATAACTTTTAAATTCGTCATAAAAACAAGTTAAGCCACAAAAACCGTACGAATAGTGAAAAACGGGTACTTAGGTTAAGATGTGGGATCCAACCAATTCAGTCCTCAGTCCATGGTTTGAGGAAAACCCTTCTCACCCCGGGAGGAGCTTGACAGAACGCCAGGAACCGGGGAAGAATGTCTTTTCACGTAGCAGGGGCTTGAGAAAGGGAGGGGCTCCCCAAAAGCCCCGGGGTCTACTGCACGACATTCTCTGCCCGGGGCTCCCGGCGTCCGTGTCAACTCCGCCCCCGGGGGAAAAATTTCCCCAAAAACCCCTGGACTGAAATGGACTAAGGTTGGATACCACACTTAATCCAAACCCGTCTTTCACTATTTGATGAATGTTTTTTGGCTTAACGCGTTTTATTCGACGAAATTAAAAAATTTTTAAGTTTTAAATTTTTTTGGCCCTTTCAATGCAAATTGAACTTGGGGTGCGGGTTTTGGGGGCCGTACTTGGGGCCGTGAATGAACGAGGTACGCACATAGTGGGGAGTTTGTTTAAAAAAATAGTGATTAGTCATTTAAAAGTCCTATTTTGGTTTTCTTTTCTAATTCCCCCTTTTTTTGGGAACAAAGGGGCCCCGACACTGGGTTTTCAGGAAAATTTTAAAAGTTCCAAAGTTTTTAAAAAGCCCTGGACCTCAGCTGCTTCTTCCCTGATCTCCTTCAGACAAGGCGATTCCACAGTGGACCAATATGACATTCATGTTGCCCTCTGAGCTTGCCAGAAACAATGAGGCCATAGTGGCAGCCTTCTGGGAAAACCTCATTGGTCTAATCAAGGATTAGCCGGATGGTCATGATCTACCATCTACAGTGGATAACATCCATTTTTCTGAAAGGAAACTACAGCTTTGCCAGCAGTCCGCATCCTCCCAGCCTCACAGTCTTCCTTGCCTTGCACCTCTTCCCAAATCTCCATCACCCAACACCCATGCCTCCTCAAGATGAACCTATGCAGGTGGATAGTGTTCATTTATCGGAGGAAGAATGCACTCGTAGACGCAGTCTGAACTTATGCCTATACTGTGGCAGTGTTGAGCATCTCCTGAAAAACTGCCCAGTTCGCCTGACTGTGCTCCAGAAGACCCCTGCCTATGTCTTTTGGATGAGGTGACCCTGAGTAAAGACGCGCCTATTCCTTTCCTGGCAAACCTGTTTCAACTCATTTTGGGTCTGGCCCGCAGATCTCAAGTCCCTGCTCTCCTGGATTTTGGTTTTACTGCTAATTTCATTAATTCTTCCATGGTTTCCAAGTACCTCCTGCCTGTCCTGCACCTAGAAAAGCATCTGCGTTTCTCCTGCATCAACAAGGAGATTCTGAAAGAACCTGTTCTGTACAGCCCTGAATCGCTGACACTACAGGTTGGGAGGTCTCACAAGGAGAAGATCTCATTCTACGTTCTTCCTTGCTCCTCTGCTGTGGTTTTCGTGGGTCTCCAATGGTTTCAGCTGTACACTAATTGTATTGGACAATGGGAAAGATCACCCTATGGGACCAGCAATGCCACTCACGCTGCCTCAAGCATCCCCGTTTAAGGCAACCCCATGGATTCACCACCAGCATACCCACTAACCGTTACAATCGCTTTTTGCTCTTCCTAAATCTAGAGCTTTTTTTTAACCTTTTTGGTTACCATCAACCTTATAATAAATGATCTTCAAAACATTATAATCAATGGTTCTCTTAGGTGCTCTAAGATTTTCGGGTGAATGTCCTACTAGTAGATGCAAACATTTCCCTCTTTTGGCCTTTTCTTGGCTTCTGTACCTCAATCAATACATCCAACCCCATTCAAAACATTTGAGCTGCTGCCAAATAGATAGATCAACCAGAAGATACAATGATTCTACTCCTCTCCCTCCTTTCTTGTTCAGTCCTTGTAACTAATGTCGTAATTAGCTTATAATGAACATACCCCAATATGCGGCCAAATTGTAGAGGTCAGAAAAGTCATTGCACCATCGGAGCTGTAATATAAATTGTTACACTTCATCCCAAAACCACGATGCTTGCATCGTACATGTAACAGCTGGAGTAGTGGATCCTCTGGACCACCGCAGGTGATGGTAACGGCCGGGCCAGGGAGCGGGGTCTAAGTAGGTCCCGGTTTTCACCAGAGCCCGCCGCAAAGTGGGATGGACTTGTTGCAGCGGGAGTCCTACTGTCAAGATGATTAAATCAGGTGTGGAATCTATCTTTGTTCCACTCCTTATCCAATTAAATGCCTCCTCCGAATTATATATTATAAATAGCTGCGGCACCAGAGCTCGAGAAACCATGACCAACACCATCCGTTTCGGACTATGATTCTGCTTTAATCACAGTAAATACATTCCAATAGAACTGTTTTAACACATGACTATTCTATCACCACAGGATTAGATAATTGGTGGTTGCTGAGAGACTAGTTATAATTTGCATGTACGTATGAAGCATTAGCTTGATATGACACATTCCCAAGCACTCCTCATCAATTGTGGGGAGGAGGAGAAACCTTAAATCTCTTGCCGTTATCAGACGAACACTCGGCATCATACTCTAGGAAAGCTGTTTGAGAGATTCTGATAGTTCGATAGAGGATTATACGCAGTAAAAGCAGTTTAACAAATCTATCTGATAGCTTAATAGAATATAAAATGAAATGAAAACAGACTTTTTGATGTTGTATTCCCCTAGCGCGACTAGCTTTTGCGGTGACAGCCGAGGTAACAGCGAGGTACCGAATCGTAACACATACTCGGAGACCCGTGGACGGGCAAATAAGTGTCAGGTGCAGGGCAGCAAAGGTATCTTGTCAAAGACGTAAGGCGAAGGATCAGCAATGTAAAAGTTACTAGGACGCACTCAGGAAACGCTTTTTCTAAAGGCAAGGGCACAACAGATCCGGCGAGGATGTGCCGGAGGCGATACCAATATAATAGGATCCGCGCCGGCAACTAAAGCAATTACCGCGCGCTGGGCCCTCTAAATCCTGGAAGCAGCTGCCGCGCGCGAAGGCGCCCTAGGGGACGGAGCGTGCGCAGCAGCCGCAGAGATCTGCACGTGTACGGAGCGGGCAGGGTGAATGCAGACTTCCAGGAAGCAGTGCATCCGCGGCCCGACATGCAGACCGCGGCGCCACTCGTCCCTGGTGCAGGGGACGCCGAGGGGACCACCCGTGGCAGACCCTCCCCACCACCCCCCAGGCCTCCCCTCCTTCCTGGAACCCAGGAATTTCCATACTAGGGTCCCGGTCAAAGGATGTATATCCTCCAAGCTCCCAGATCTCTCCTCTGGCCCGAATCCTTCCAGTCGATGCGGAAATGTCGGCCTCCCCGGATAGTTTTCTCATGGCCAAATTTGCTTTCACCGGAACACTTTGGATACCTCGGCTCAGGGGAAGAGGGGTACTTTCCGGAGAACCGGTTCAGTACCAGGAGGTTTCAGTAGTGAGACCTGGAAGGAATTCGCGATCTCCGCATGGTAGGAGGGAACCTGAGTTAGTATAGGCCCACCGGATTGATCCGCTTCAATTACCTCGTAAGGCCCCAGAACCGTGGACCTAATTTAATACCTGGGAATTTTAAGCCGGACATACTTACGGACAGCCACACTTTATCTCCCAGAGCAAAAGTTGGGGCAGTCCTCCACTTCTTGTCCGCCTGGGCCTTCATGCGGGCAGTATCTTGCTGTAGGGAATGTGCGAGTCTGCTCCCAAATGGCAGTCTTAACCCAACCAATGACCACCTACAGAACCTCAGGAGCAGAAGGCAGTGGGAGTGGGTGGGCGGATGCAATCCTATACCTATGTTAGAAAGTCCAGGAGTTATAGGAAAATTCGCGCCCATGGCAATAAACCCATACCAATCATCCGGTCGGGCTGAAAAACAAAGTGGCAAATGGTGACGTGATCCCAGGTAATCTATTAAACCTCTCACCTGACCGTTGGATAGCGGGTGATAGGCTGAAGAAAAGGTCCAATTTTACTTATAATCGGGAGCAGAGGGCGCACCAGACTGGAGACAAACTGGATCCCGTGGTCCGAGACGAGTTTGACTTGGGAGACCGTGTATACGGTAGATGGTGCTCACAGGAAACATAGATCGGTCGAGCTGTAGTGAGCGGCAGGTAGGCCTGGCAACGGAATGAGTGGTGCCATCTTCGAATAACCATCGCAATACCACCCAGATCGTGGTTCATTGCCTGAGGAAGAAGGAAGATCGTCGATGAAGTCCATCGATAGCTGGGAGCCAATGTGAATCAGGCGGGGCAAGGAGTTGCAGTAGGCCGGATGGGGCCGTTGACAGGTGTCTTATCCCGGCAACATGTGGTACAGGATTCCACAAATTCTCTGGGTGTCCTTTGCAAGAGTCGGCTCACCAGTAGAACGGGAAATCAGCTGAAATGTCTTCCGTGCGCCAGGGTGCCCGCCTGCCCACCATGGAGCAGTGCCCCCACTTTAGAAATCCCTCACTCGGAGAGCCGGAACTCACATAAGGGTCTTACTTACCTCCGAGGAAGCCTGCTGCAGATACCAACCCGAGGCTACGAACCAATGTTCTGGGGTATGATATGCTGAGGACTCAGGTTCTTCTCCAAAGTGCGGAGGCGTGGGAGAGAGCATCGCTTTGACTTTATTTTCTGCAGGCGGAAGTGAATGCGGAAGTCAAAGCGCGAGGAAAACAGCGACCACGCTGGCTTGCGCGGTTGAGCACATTGAGCCAACATGATATTACGAAGATTTTTGTGATCTATGTTAGACCTCTATAGGATGACGAGCTCCCTCCAGGATATGGCGCCATACCTCCATAGCCATCGTGAAGGCCAACAACTCCCGGTCTCCATGGCGTAAATTCTCTCTGCCGTAGAGAAGTCCTTGGAGAAAGAACCCCACGTGATAGTTCGCCTTTTTGAGTGAAGACCACCCCCGCCCCACGGAAGAGGCATCCACTTATAACGCAAAAGGTTTCTCCTGGTACCGGATGAGACACGGACTGGGTGGCTGAGGAAAAAGCCGACATAAAGGATTTGTCTCATTATGAGCTTTTCAGCCTGTCATTGAGCTGAGAGTTAAAGTTGAAGGGGGCGTGCTTTCTGGTCTGTCTCTTCTGCTCGCCTCTTCCCCCCTCCCATCAGCAACACCGACAGCTAGTAACTCTATACAGCAAGGGGGGAGGGGGTTTGCTGCCAGAGTTAACCCTGTGTGGTGCCTGCCTAGGCTGTTGCAGAGAGGGCATGATATGAGTGTATAGAGGAATGTGAAGCTGTATGCTAATAGTCAGAGCAGAGGGGATGCAATTGTTCCTATATCCCCTGCATTAGCTTACAAGTCTCCACATCTCCTAGCAACACAAAAACCCTGTCAAACAGACACAGGGCAGCTGGGAAGAGTTACTATACTCAGAAGTTCTCACTAATACAGGATGCATGAAGTAGTTTCACATGCCTGATCAGTATAGAATTAGTAATAGGTGACAGTTCCACGGACACAATCATGAATATAGTAAACACACAGGGTGCAATGCTGTCACATCGTATCCTGTCTAGAGAGCAGGAGCAAGCAGCACGACCCGGTTAATCCAGGCAGCATGGGACAGTAAGCCAGAGTCCTCCCTCCCTCCACTACAGAAGCATTCTGTGCGAGGGTTCTCTGCTCAGGCCTGGCTCAAGGTGATGGAGTCATACAGCCTGACAGCCAGTAAGATAAGATCAACAGGTCGTGCTATAAGATATTGAGAACTGATGCACTCCTGGCTGAACAGGGCCTAACTCAAATCAGGAAGGGGACATTTGTAATGAACATATATTGCAAAGCTGCCTTGTTTGTTTTTAAAGACTTTTAATGAAAACCCAATCATTGTAGCGAGACAACCACTTTAAGCTCTGTAAATGCCCTTTCGGTCTCCTGTGACCTGAGTTTCAGATTGGCGTTCTTCTTAGTGAGGGCCACAATCGGTGCCACCAGTGTAGAAAAATGTTATCAATTGCCGGTAATAATTAGCGAACCCCAAGAAGTGCTGAATTGCCTGAAGACCGACTGGTCGAAGCCACTGCAGAATGGCCGACAACTTGGCTGGATCCATCTGTAGGCCCTTATCCGAGACAATGTAGCCCAAGAAGGAAAGGCTTGTCCTATGAAATAGGCATTTCTCCAACTTGGGCATACAGTTTGATTACTGCGGAGGTGTCTCAGTACCTGGCATAACCCGCAATTGTGGCCCCCCGCAAGCGATGCTCTGGTGTGGTTCAGGTGAAAAAAATCAGTATGTTGTCCAGGTAGACGATGTCACAGGTGTAAAGGAGGTCTCTGAAGATGTCGTTAACAAATTCCTGGAAGACCGCGGGGCGTGACACAGTCCAAAAGGCATCACCAAATACTCAAAGTGCCCATCACGTGTGTTACAGGCCGTCTTTCATTCGTCACCCTCTCGAATCCTAACGAGGTTGTATGTTCCCCGCAGGTCCAATTTGGAGAAGATCTTGGCTCCCCAGAGCCGGTCGAAAAGCTCGGAAATCAGAGGAAACGGATAATGATTCTTCACGGTGATCTTATTAAGGCCCCGGTAAGGGCGGAGAGAACCATCCTTTTTTTCAACAAAGAAGAAACCGGATCTGGCTGGAGAAGAGGACTTGCGGATAAAGCCCTTCTGCAAGTTCTCCTGTATGTAGGCTGACATGGCCTGAGTCTCAGGCACCGACAACGGATAGACCCTCCCCCGAGGGGGACTGGTCCCGGGTAGGAGGTAGATAGAACAATCATAGGGCCAATGGGGCGGCAGCGTCTCAGCCTGTTTCTTCGAGAACACATCAGCAAAGTCCTGGTATTCAGCTGGCAGGCCTGGCAGAGGCTTGGGGAGTGACTGCTGAGAACTGGCACGCACCGGGTGAGGTGCGACCAAACAGAGATTCTGGCAATCTGGTCCCCAACGCATGACGTCACCTGTCCTCCAGTCGAGCATAGGGGTATGACGCTGCAGCCATGCAAGCCCTAAGAGGATCCCAGAGGATGACCGAGGTAGCATATGGAAGGAGAGCTTCTCTTTGTGCAGAGCTCCCACCTGGAGGGACACCGGCTTGGTGATATACTGGATGGAGTCGCTCAGAAGCTCCCCACTGACCGATGAAATCACTAACGGTTTTCCCAGCTGGACCAGTGGCAGGCGATAACGGGATACTAGGGAGGCATGGATGAAGTTCCCAGCAGACCCGGAATCCAGAAATGCAGGGGCCTGAAACGAGAGGCCAGCGTCCGTCGTGACTACCACCGGCATCGTAAGTCATGGAGAGGAAGAATTTGCTCCTAGGGATGCCTCTCCCACAGGACCTAGGTGCGATCGCTTCCCGGCCACTGGGGACGTTGTGGGCAAACTCAGCGGAAATGACCCGGGCTAGCGCAGTACAGGCGTAGGTTCTCCGCCTGGCGACGGAACAGCTCCTGTTTCGATAAGTGGACTCGGTCCACCTGCATGGGTTCCTCACTGGCAGGCTGTGGAAACGGCAGTGGGGCCTCTTTGGGAAAACTGGGGCCATGGGGCGAGGTGCTTTTTCCCTCCCCCGTCTCTCTGGCAAAACGCGCATCAATGCGGGTGGCCAGGTGGATGAGTTCGTTCAGCGAGGATGGAAAGTCTCTAGGGGCCAGTGCGCCTTTCACTCTGCGGGATAGGCCCTTCTTGAAGGTGGTGCAAAGGGCTGCGTCATTCCAGGAGAACTCCAAGGCCATGGTGCGAAATTTAATGGCATAGTCTCCCACGGAGGAGTCGCCCTGTCGAAGTTCGAAGCGCCTCTCAGCAGATGAACGCACGCCTGGCTCCTCAAAAACATAAAGGGAAATTTTTCTGAGGTCTACTGTCACGGGTCGTTTCTGTCCCAGAGAGGTGTTGCCCAGGGCCTTCCCGGAAAGTAGACTGACCACGAACGCTTGACCTTCCAGTGGGGAACTGGTCAGCCATAAGCTCGATGTCCCTGGAGCACTGGGTGATTTAAACCCCTGCAGAGTTTGGATCCCCGTCGAACTTGGATGGTAGAGGAAATCGAAGCTTGGGGCCCACCCGTAGCCAACGGGGTAGAAGACGTAGGAGGAACTACGAGCGGAGGTGGATACTGCTGCTGAGACGTGAGAAGCTGCCACACCATGTCAGACAGCTGGTCCAATTGCTGATCCTGTTGCGCTATCTGCTGCGATTGCTGGGTGACAACGGACGTGAGGTCCGCAATACTGGGCAGAGGAACCTTGGCGGGATCCATGGCCGGATCTAACTGTAACAGCTGGAGTAGTGGATCCTCTGGACCACCGCAGGGAGCGGGGTCTTAGTAGGTCCCGGTGTTCACCAGAGCCAGCCGCAAAGCGGGATGGACTTGCTGTGTGGTTGGAGTCCTACCAGGTCGCTACCCCAAGTGCGACTAGCTTGCGGTGGCAGCCGAGGTGCAGCGAGGTACCGAATCGTAACACCAAACTCGTAGTCGTGGACGGGCAAAGGGCAGGCAGCAAAGGTTCATGGTCAAGAGACGTAGGCGAAGGGTCAGCAACGTAAAAGACACTAGGACGCACTCAGGAAACGCTTTTTCTAAAGGCAAGGGCACAACAGATCTGGCGAGGAAGTGCCGGAGGCGATACCAATATATAGGATCAGCGGCCGGCAATTAAGCAATTACCGGCGCGCTGGCCCTCTAACTCTGGAAGAGCTGCCGCGTGCACGCCCTAGGGGACGGGAGCGCCCACAGCAGCCGGCAGAGAGCCGCACGTGTATGGAAGCGTGGCAGGGTGAGTGCAGACTTCCAGGGAAGCGAGTGCATCCGCGGCCCGACATGTGGACCGCGGCGCCACTCGTCCCTGGTGCGGGGGACGCAAATAGGACACAGGTGCGGGACCACCCGTGACAGTACACTTTCAAGTTTATTTTCTACTTTCCGTAGCACAATGATTTTGTAGTGGGTTTTTAGATCATAATCTGACTGGTGTGCACGTCATCACCTGATCCGTTCATGCGCACATTTGGAGGATCTTTAGGTACTATCCCACCATGTTACCACATTGTTTAATGGAAATTGTTGATGCACGAACGCATTTTCTGAATAAAAGCAGTTTATTGTTGATTAGATGTCCTGCGCTGATTCTGGCCAGGTTAGAAGAGGCTTTGAGGTTCACTGTAATAACCTAAGTGTAATTTTTAGCATATAAGATTTGGCAAATCACTTATAAACAATTAGACAGTTGATACCATCTTAAAAGCAGGAGTGAACTTTATTCCAAAGTGAAAAACACCATAGCAACGTTTCGGCCGGACAATACATGGCCTTTTTCAAGCAAGCATGAAATACAAAGTGAATATACACATATATAAAGGGGTACAAAAACCTTCCCCTAATACAATTTCACCAATAAAGTGACATTAAATTGCACATGTGAAAACCAGCATTCATAGGTTAAAACAGTGATCCTGCATATCTTTCAACCAATTAAAACTTTCATTCATTGCACCTCGGCGTGCCTCAAAATGAACTGCGCATGTCCGGAAGTCAGGGCTGATAACACTCGGGAGCGCCGAGTGTACCGGCCTCAAAGACAATCAATGCGCCTGTCCGGAAGTCAGCGATAACGCGCCGATCAAATCCGGAAACTATACACACTCTGGCTTCAAAGATAGGTAATGCGCATGCTCCAAATCTCAATCAGCAAAATGGACTAAATAAATATTACTATGCTATTCATTATTATATAAATAGGACTATCCACATATCGCCTACATATTCTTCACATCCTAGCCATATCAAAAACTGAATAAAGGCAATATCTATAATGTAATAGAATGTTCAATATTAGCTTAAATGGGGAGAGAATTAGAATAATAGGAGAACAGAAGGAAATCCTTCAAAAATGAAGTACCTCTCCCTGGCCACCCAATGATTCTCCTATATCACAATAATCACTAACACTACATATAGATATTATGGATAACTTTATTCTGTCCTATTACAATTTGCCTGAAATATAGGGTCATGTCAATATCATAAACAAATCAGCATGCATTGTGTAAATGAAAAAACATTAAAAACGCATTTTTATTAAAAAAAAAAAGAGAAATTGCATCCAATGTCCGGGACTCCCCAATTTGTCACCTAAAAAAGATAAAAAACATATTTATTAACAAAATATAAAATCACTAATTCCAGCTTTGAAATAGATGATGGTAAATAGAAAACTAAATCTAAACTCAATTAAATTTATTCAAATCCTTAATTTGATATTAAGACCAGAAGGATATAACTACACAGTAGTTAGCCAGCTCACCTCTCCAAATCGGACAGCACGGATCCTCTCGGTGCCAAGGAGAAACAGCAAGTGGAGTGCAAAAAAGATTGGTCCAGCTATCCTTTAGTAATAGTGGTCCATTGATAAGAATAAAATCCCATTTACTCAAAGTAGCATTAAAAGCAGAATGGTACAATGCAGGCAAGGCATAAGACTGCCGACGCGTTTCGGGGCGAACCCCTTAATCATGGCATATATGTTATACATACAAACCAGCCTTATATAGCATATCCTTTAACTGCACATACCTTGTGAATGCCGGCACCTGGAACGCCGCGCAAATGGCCGTGCCCGCCCACCTCGCGGCACACACCGCTTCTGGAATCCCCAAAGTAACGTCAGCATGGAAGTCACATGACACACCGGCCGGCGCCGACTGCGTATGCGCAAACAGCGAGTCACGTCGGCCAGAGCCAAGGGACAATCACTGCATAGACACCGGGTGACCCAGCACTGCGAGCCAACGAGGACGCACACTGGAAGCGCACGGCGAACAGGCAGCAGAAACAAAAAATACAAGTGCAACACAAAAAAGACAAAAATATATAAAAAACAGTGGATGTTACATGCAAGATCAACCCAATAGCAAAAATATGTGTCTATTACAAGTACTCTAAAGCCAAATGAAATACATGTCGTATCAAATAATGGTGTGATGTATGAGCAATGCAATAAACACACCCCTTTTCACTAGGAAGATAAAATTTGTAAAAATGTTATGTATCCATTTGACAAATAATTTGAACCAATGAATTTAAGAGGGCAAATTTTCCCAAAATTTGGGGTTCGTTCACTTCGCCGAATTTCTCGGCAAAAAATAATTTTTTGGGTTCCAATTATTTGGGGAGAACACGTTAAAACAGCTATTTCCGGGCTGCCAGAGCCGCGGGGTTTGCGTAAAACGTGTCCAGCAAAATATGCGGGGGGGGCGGGTTTTTGGTCTTCAAAATGCTGTGTTTAGTATGACACCACAACTGCCCCCGCCTTAAAATCTTCACCAAAAATTTCCCTGGGACTTAAGAGGGCAAATTGCGAAAAAACGAAGGGGAATGTGCCTAAAAAGTCAGGCAGCGACAGCGGGAAAAAAACAAGCTGAGAGCTCGGGTGGAAACTTTATGACAGGTGTGGGGGGTGCGGCGGCAGCCACACACATGAGGTAAAGAGAGTGGCAAAATGAAAACTGGAGGGGCAAAAACAGGGGGCCCAAAAGTGGCACAAGACAGGGTGGAGGTCACGGAGCAGCAGCATGAGGTCAACAGGGCACAATACACAGGGTGGGGTCCCCGCAGCAGCCACGCACCAAAGTCAGACAGGGGCACAATCACCAGGTGTAGGTCACCACAGCCCCCACAGCACATGGGGTCAGACAGGGGCACAATGCAGAATGTTTTGGTCAAGCATCAGTCACAGCAGCAGCATGAGGCGACAGTGGCAAAATGACAAAATGTGGGCCCAAA
The DNA here is from genome assembly GCA_025379985.1 of Phyllomedusa bahiana. Lineage (NCBI taxonomy): Eukaryota > Metazoa > Chordata > Amphibia > Anura > Hylidae > Phyllomedusa > Phyllomedusa bahiana. Next base: position 120,306 of record JAODAL010002289.1, on the reverse strand, counting down.
AGCATCAGTCCGCAGCAGCATAGGTCAGAAAAGGGCAAAAAGGGACATTTGGGAGGGGCAAAAAGAGGAATAGACCAAGAGGGGGACAAGACCAGGTGTAGGTCACGGCACACCCAGCACAGCATAGGTCAGACAGGGACAAGACACAGTGTGTAGGTGGGAGCAGCCACAGCAGCGCATGGGGTAACAGTGGCACAATGACTTTGGAGGTGGCAAAAACTGGAGAAAGGCCACAGAGGGCCAATGCGGGGGGGGTATGGCGGCAGCCCCCCCGCAGAGGTAGACAGGGCCAAAAAAGAGGTGGAGGTGGGGGAAAATACCAGCCTGTAAAAGGGGGCAGATGGAGAAACTGTCGCAAGTGTGGCATCAGGCGGGGCGGCAAGAAAGGGCTGGGGCAGGTAGTTGAACCCAAAATCATTTCTCACAGTTTGGGTGAGGGTAATTGTGAAGTCTGACGCCAAAGGCATTGTGGGGCCGATCCACGCCTGTAACTTGACAAAGGTCAGTCTTTTCCCATTTCCCCGGGACAATCGGTTCCCCTTGGGGTAACAGGGCCCCCCGGCACGACACCCGTCTGATCCAAACTCGTCGGGCAGGACACTTCTCTACGCAAACTCGGAAAGTGGGGCCCCACATCCAGTTTGGCTGCCCAGTAGTCCAGCGGAAAAATTAACTGCGGTGGCAATGCTGTCCAATAGCCAACCCCTTTGGTTCAGGGGCTGCTCCAGGGCCCCGCTGCTGCGCTGGCATGCCCCCCCCCTGGGGGGGGGGAAGGAAGCGCTCACATACCCCAGACTTAGGTGCTGCGATGGACGGTAATCCCTACCCCCCCCCCTTCCCCCCGCACCGCGCTGATCGTGAGCGTGAAAACCCCCCGGAGACCGTCAAGGGGGGGACGATGTCGCAATCGCCCCCACTACACGGAGGATTTCCCTATAAATTTGATTTTTTCCCCCCTCAAACTGGACCTAGCGAGGTCCCAAAAGGGTGGAGAGCCAGAATCACCCCCTTTCCCCGGATCGAACTTTTTGGCTGTCACAGCCAGGCAAATCGCAGCTGCGGGCCATCTACACAAGTGACTCCGAGGGGCTCCCTCCTCATCTCCACTGTATACTGCACGGGTTGGGGTAATCTCCCGTTTTCCTATCTCCATCACCTCCTCCAGCGCTCCTTTCCCCCCCTGTTTTGTTCCCGGGTAGAAAATCCACTCTTTCACCAAACAATGCTTCTGCCCAATGTCCCCCCCTCCCCCCCCATTTCAGCCCCCCACCGGACTCATGTGGCCGCGAGATGTAGTCGCCACGTTTCCACCCCTGCCCGACAAAATTTTCACACTGTTCCGGGACATAAAGCAGGGGAAATGAGTTATTCATCCCGTATCCTGGCGACGACAAATAAAGTGGCCTTTTCAATGGCTCAACAAACGGCAGGGGTCACGCATGAGCCCACTGGGACATCAAAGTTTCAAAGGGGATACTCCTGTCCCCCTGGGTCATCAAAAAAGTTACTGGGCCTTTCTTTCATACAGTCGGGCCAACATGTGCAGCTTAACCAACGGTGGAAACACGCATATCAAGTGTGTTTGGGGGGGGGCCCTTCTGCCGCTTGCAACTCAAGAGGGGGGTTCCTGGGTTTATAGGAATGGATGAAGGCATGCACAGTTTCCCCGGCCTTTTCAAATTTCAAGATCGGTGGAAGACTTCAGGAACCTTTTCACAACCAGTTTGAACACTGCACCATGCAGGGCGCATGACCATCCCTCCTCGGTGCAGCGGGGACACCATTTCCTCCCATTGTCCGTCACCTGTTTCCGTTTTTGCAGTTGGCGCGGAGAAAGCCACAACATCGATTTCTTGCTGCATGACGCGGAGCAGTTTCCTCCCCTTTTGTGACTTCTTTTCGCCGAGGCAAGCCAGGTGTAAAACTGCGTGAAAACCGCTGTGCCCTACACATTGGTATGATGGAGCAGTACTTGTGGAGGCTGAGATGGTGGTGGAGGAGGAGGAGGCGGACATTGGCGCAGGAGCTGCAGTTTGACAACATGGAGGAGAAAGCTCCGTCTCCTGTCCATGTTGTTGGTGTCCTGGGCCGAAGCACATTCACCCAGGGCCGTAAAGGACATGTACTGGCCCGACCGTAGTTACAGCTTCCAGACGCCCCGCGCGGGCCGTGCACCTTGGAACAAACCGATAAGCTCAAGGACTGGCCAACTTTCTGTTCCTACTATTTATGAAGTGCTGGTACTGCCTTTTTGGAAAAGAAATTACGGCTTGGAACTCTCCATCTTGGCTCGGCACAAGCCATTAGTTCTCTGAACGGTGCAGAGTCCACCATTTGGAAAGGGAGGGACTGCAGTACCAACAACTTGCAGCTGCTGCACCTTAGGATGGTTGGACGCATACTGTTGTCTCTTTGCAATCGCCTCGCTGAACGACTGCTGGCGGGCCCTGATAGCGAGGAGCATGGGGCATCTGGACCGGAGAATGTCAAAGAGAAACAGCTCCCTTTTGCAGAGGTGGGGGAAGGGCCTGACTGGCTGCAATGGGATGCGTGCCACTGGGCGCTGCTGCTGCTGCTGTTGCCGCTGGCGGCAGGATGGACCACCACATTTTGAGCACGTTTCTCCCAGGCCACCGGGTGGTGACGCTGCAAGGTTGAAAGCAGGCCGTGGTGCCCAACGTTAGCTCCCTGGCCACGCTTCACTTTCTGCCCCAGATTCTACTATACCCATATTCGGCTCCTCCGGTGTCTTAGTAAAGAACTGCCACACCCCCGAGTATCGGATTTTACCGCCAAAGCTCCGCCACTGAGTGACTACTGCCGCCGCTGCCGTCGCTGACCCCTGTGCCGCTACTTTCTTGGACCTCGAAGGGGGTTTTTTTTTCCCCCCTGGCCATTGGCCCCCAACCCTAAACACTGCTGCAATCCTGCGACTCAGGGCCAAAACGACCCCTTGCTGGCTGCCCCGCTGCCTAAACGCGCAAGCTGACCCCCCTTTTCTCCTGCATATGAACCCCTTTGGGCCTCCCCCCGGGCTCCCAAGTGTGGCCCGGCCCAACATCACCCATTTTTTTTGGGTTTTTTCATCGTCACGGCTGTCCTCATAAACCGCCCGGGTATGCAAAAGGCTGACCCCTCAAAAACATCCCCCCCCCCCCCCCCTACCCCCCCCCCCCCCATTCCCCCCTCTCAACATTTTATATTTTCCCGCCTCTGCAAGAAGCAGGGAAAATTGGCCCCTTTTTTCTTCACTGCCAAGTGCTCTGACTGCCCCCCAAATTGTTCATCATCGCTATATATTTGGCGCTGACCCAGACCACATAATAGATCTCTGGTTGAAGGGAAACCGGGATGGGACAGAGGGGTTTTAGAAAGTTTAGGGCCGCTGACCCGCTCCCGGGCCTGGCCCCCTAAGGATTGTGCTGTCGTTTCCCCCCCGACTTTGGCTGGGGTTTTTCAGTTTTTCATCCCGGGAGGAAGGGGTGACCTAGGCAAACCCAAACAAGAACCATTTTGGGTTTTCCCGAAAACACACGGCCGCTAGAAGACAGCGGGAGTTTTGGCCTCACCGAGTTTAACCCCCCGGGTTTCGACGTCCCCTTGCTGTTTTTGCGGGCCTTTGGGGCTGAAAATTTTTTTTCCTCTGCCCCTCGGGGGTGAAAGGCCCCACCTTTTCTGGGCCCACATAGTTTGTTCTAAAATTTACAGACACTGTTTTATTAAGATTCGTTAATGAAAAAAATACACACCCTGAATTTTTTGACCCCCAAAAAGAACCCCTAAAAAGCTTTGGGGGAAACCCCTTTGGGTATAAATTGGCCTCCACAAATGGAGGGAAAAAATTTACAAAGTGCCTTTTAAAAAATAGGGGTTTTTTTTACTAAATATAAAAGCACAAACAGGCTTAAATTTACCTTTGGGTATGAATTTTGCTACAGAATTTTTTTCCCGGCGGGGAAAAACCCAAAATTTCTTTTACGGAAAAACAACTGCAAACAACCTTAATTTTAAACCCCCGGATGTAAAAAACCCCCAAAAAAATTGACAACCCCCAAAAAAACGAGCTTTGTAGCAATTTACAATGGCGTGTTTTCTTCCTACAAAAACAAGAGAAAAAATTTTTAAATTTAAACCCTTTGCTTGTGAATTAAACTACAGGAAAATTTTATTTTTGGCGGTGAAAAAAAAACAGTCTATTTTTTTCCCCCACACAGCAGAACAAAAAGCTTTAAATTTAAACCCCTAGATGTAAATTGCGAAAAAAAATTTTAGCCCCCAAAACGAGTGGTATTTGTAAAGTAAAAAAGCTGTTTTATTAAAAGAGACAACGGAACTGGGTTAGATTTTCCCCTTGGGGTATTCAATGTCTGTGAGCGAAGGTTTAAATGTATATCACAGCAGGGACGCACCACTGGACTTTAGATCCAATACCCCCAAAAAACAAAAAGAAAATTAAGAAAGCAGTCTTGAGACAAGCTGAGACCCCCCCAAAAATCGCTGTATAAAAATCAGTTTTCATAACAAACCACCGCAGCAGCACCCTTTCCCCAACAACAGTGGAATGTGCGGTGGGGTGGCGGGGCGGGGGGCGGTGCGGGGGGCACAAATCCCGCCGGCTCTATTGGCTTATCCAGACATGTCAGCAGGGGATGCCCTCTTCCCCCCAGAGTGCTTTCCCCATGTAGCGCCCGTGCCACAAACCATTTATCAATCAAAAGCACACTTCGTTCACCCGAAGTACCCCAAACTTCGACTTCGTTCAGAACCGAAGTTTTCCTGAAATTCTAAACGAATTCCACTTCGTTAGAATCAATTCGCCCATCTCTAGATGCAATTCAATAATGATATAAAATTTCATTTTTAATGTTAAGTCCATTGGGTGAAATAGTATCTAAAGTTGTTATCCAAAACGCCTCCCTATCTAACAACAAACGCCGTAGATCCCCACCTCGTTTAGGTGATTTAGTGCTGGAATTGTGTTCAAAAATAAAATGTCGGGCAGCATTCGAAATTGTACGAAACCCCGGATTTTCTATGTAATTAAGGTGTTCGCAATTGCGTACCTTAAATTTACGAGACGTAGACCCTTCATAAAAAAGATTGCAGTGAGTGCATGCATTAAGATAAATAACTGAGATGGAATTACAATTTAAGTATTGTTTTATCTTGTATGATTTGTCATGAATTGTGAAAGTTTTCGTCACTGTGGTATGCAAACAGGTTTTACAGGGATAAGATCCACATTTGTAGAACCCGTTATGACTTAGCCACGTACATCGATTGTGTATAGGGTTAACAGTATTTTTTACAATGCGATCGCCTATGGTGGTGGGACGCTTGGCCACTACACGACATCCTTGCGATAGATTGTCAGGCAGGATGGGATCCTCATACAAAATGGGAATATTATGTAAAATAATATTTTTAATTTTGGAGAAATGAGCACTATGATTAATCACAACTTTTGGTTTATGTGACTGACCAGACGGATGCCTATGGGAGAGTAACTGAGTACGACATTTGTGATCTACAATTTTACCGGCCCGAGCAAGGACCCAATTGGGATAACCCCTAGTTGCAAGACGTCTGCATATATTGTTGGACTCCACTGTATAATCTTCTTGCGATGTGCAATTTCGCTTGGCTCTAGTGAGCTCACCAACCGGTACTGATATTTTTGTGTGTCTTGGATGGTCACTATCAAAATGCAGGATGGTGTTACCTGATACTTTTTTCCTAAATATTCGTGTGTGTACCAATTGTCCCTCACTACCCGTCAGATGTAAATCCAAAAATGAAATGTCTATAGGATGTACAGTAAATGTGAAAGTCAAGTTAAGTGGAATATTATTCAAGTAATTCATGAATTGTGTAATCTTATCCCTCGAGCCTCTCCACACAAACAGCATGTCATCTATATATCTTCCATACCACTGGACATCACCTGCAAAAGGATTGGTGTCTGAAAAAATGTACATTCTATCGAAAGGATGTCGTGTAGTGGCCAAGCGTCCCACCACCATAGGCGATCGCATTGTAAAAAATACTGTTAACCCTATACACAATCGAAGTACGTGGCTAAGTCATAACGGGTTCTACAAATGTGGATCTTATTCCTGTAAAACCTGTTTGCATACCACAGTGACGAAAACTTTCACAATTCATGACAAATTATACAAGATAAAACAATACTTAAATTGTAATTCCATCACAGTTATTTATCTTATTGCATGCACTCACTGCAATCTTTTTTATGTAGGGTCTACGTCTCGTAAATTTAAGGTACGCATTTGCGAACACCTTAATTACATAGAAAATCCGGGGTTTCGTACAATTTCGAATGCTGCCCGACATTTTATTTTTGAACACAATTCCAGCACTAAATTCTTCAGGGCATTTGCAATAGAAAGAGTTAATATGCCTAAACAAGGTGGGGATCTACGGCGTTTGTTGTTAGATAGGGAGGCGTTTTGGATAACAACTTTAGATATTACTTCGCCCAATGGACTTAACATTAAAAATGAAATTTTATATCATTATTGAATTGCATTGGTTCAATATTATATGTCAACTAAGATACACTAACATTTATCTGCACTAATATAGTCTTCCTAGTGATACATGGGAGTGTGTTTATTGCATTGCTCATACATCACACCATTATTTGATACGACATGTATTTCATTTGGCTTTAGAGTACTAGTAATAGACACATATTTTTGCTATTGGGTTGATCTTGCATGTAACATCTACTGTTTTTTATATATTTTTGTCTTTTTTGTGTTGCACTTGTATTTTTTGTTTCTGCTGCTGCCTGTTCGCCGTGCGCTTCCAGTGTGCGTCCTCGTTGTCTCGCAGTGCTGGGTCACCCGGTGTCTATGCAGGGATTGTCCCTTGGCTCTGGCCGACGTGACGCGCTGTTTGCGCATGCGCAGTCGGCGCCGGCCGGTGTGTCATGTGACTTCCATGCTGACGTCACTTTGGGGATTCCGGAAGCGGTGTGTGCCGCGAGGTGGGCGGGCACGGCCATTCGCGCGGCGTTCCAGGTGCCGGCATTCACAAGGAATGTGCAGTTAAAGGATATGCTATATAAGGCTGGTTTGTATGTATAACATGCATGCCATGATTAAGGGGTTCACCCCGAAACGCGTCGGCAGTCTTATGCCTTGCCTGCATTGTACCAGTCTGCTTTTAATGCTACTTTGAATAAATGGGATTTTATTCTTATCAATGGACCACTATTACTAAAGGATAGCTGTATCAATCTTTTTTGCACTCACTTTGCTGTTTCTTTGGCAACCGGAGGTCCTGCTGTCTGATTTGGAAGGTGAGCTGGCTAACTACTGTGTGTTTATATGCCAATGGTGCGTTTTTGCCGTGCGCACACTCCTATGTAAAGTCTATTACAACTATTAAGGACAATCTACATTTTTTCAATTGACTTGTGGTCCACTATAAATGTAACAATTTACCCTTTAAATAAAGGAAAAAGGGCCCCCGGTTTTTGTTTTTTTAGATCCCCCCCAGTCAACAAAATGCTGATTTAAATCTTTTTAAAAATTAGGAAAGGCATCGACTCGTGAACCTTAAAGTATGGTGGGGTCTTTCACTCTCAACAAGTACATACGAAGGGAAAAGTTCCCGAGGTTTTAAAAACCGCAAAACACCCAAAACAAATATTCACAGTCCTTCACACGGAATGGAATGACATTCTGAGCAAATTTTTTCATTGAGCTAATGAAGTTAAACCTAAGTATAACAACAACACTGAAACCCTTTGGGGGGAAATCTCTGCTCTGACTCTGAATTGTCTCAAACAAGCAATTGGAACAAAAATACCAAGGAATTGGGTAAAATGGCAATCCAATCTATCCGATTTGGAAATGGCTATCTGGGAAAAAAAAAAACAAAATTCAGCGGGATATCTCTGATTTGAAATGATTTTAGTTTTTTAGCTGGGAATAAATTTCCCTCAAATGTTTTCCCAGATCTATTCGAGGAATACGAGGGCCCTAACAGGAAAAAGCCTCCAACCGAGAAGGGAAATAACAGAGACCATTTGCTTTAAAAGCTATTTTAATAAATGGGATTTTATTTTTATCAATGGGCCACATTATAAAGGAAGCGGATCAATCTTTTTGCACCCCAGAAGATAAACTTTTTGCAATTCAAAAATCCACCTACTTTCCTTTTTCTTCAAAAGCATTTCACGATCCCCTCCACGACGTAACTGGGGGATTGAATCAATAACCCTAAATCTCAATTGTGAGACCGAATGTCTCAATTCAACAAAATGCTTTGCCACCGGTGCATCCATAAGCCTCTTTCTGATTGTACTTTTATGCTTATTAATTCTCTGTCGAACCTCCATCGTTGTCTCCGCAACATACAACAGGCCACACGGACAAATGATCAAATATATCACATAACTAGAACGACATGTAAAATGGTTTCTGATGTGATATCTTTTACCATTATGGGGATGAGTAATGAATCACCTTTGATCATATTGTTGCAGTTGCAACAATTTAAACAGGGAAAATTACCCTTACTCGCTGTTGACAAGAAAGTTTGCACCATACCTTTTTTCTTTGGACCAAAATCAGAAGTACAAGTTTATCACCCAGATTCCTATTACGGATGCACATAATAATCATTCAATGCACCTCAGCGTGCCTCAAAATGAACTGCGCATGTCCGGAAGTCAGCGCTGAACACACTCGAAAGCGCCGAGTGTGCCGTACCGAGATTGTCATTGAGGCCGCGCTGAGTTCCAGACATGCGCAGTTCATTTTGAGGCACGCCGAGGTGCATTGAATGATTATTATGTGCATCCACTGCTGGGACTCACCTAATAGTAAGGAAGTAAGTTTTAATTGGTTGAAAAATATGTAGGATCACTGGTTTAACCTATGAATGCTTGTTTTCACATGTGCAATTTAATTACCTATAATTATGTCACTTTATTGGTGAAATTGTATTAGGGGGAAATTTTTGTACCCCTTATATATGTGTAAAATTAAATTTGTATTTCAAGCTTGCTTGAAAAAGGCCAGTATTGTCCGGCCGAAACTTGCTATGGGTTTTTTTCACTTTGGGAAAAAAGTTCACCTCCTGCTTTAAGAATGCTGTCGTCCAAAACCCCTATTTTTTGGAATTGACCTTTGGTGAGTTGTGGGCTTGCTCACCTCAGGACGGACTTTGCATTTATTACAAATGATTGATTGTGGAACTTTGTGTGCTGTTCCCATTTTGTGTTTTTTTTTCACATGACCTGTGTGGTGGTCACATGATAAGATTCTGCTGGAGGTGGTAATATTGGAGATGTTCTGCTCCTCCATACATACTGTTACCTGGATACCAGGGTCACATGACCTGTGTGGTGGTCACATAATAAGACACTGCTGGAGGTGGTAATACTGGAGAAGTTCCTCTCCTCCATACACTACTGTTACTTGGATACCAGGGTTACATGACCTGTGTGGTGGTCACATGATAAGATCCTGCTGGAGGTGGTAATACTGGAGAAGTTCTGCTCCTCCATACATTACTGTTACCAGGATACCAGGGTCATATGATTGTTTAGTCTATAGAGTTACTCCATGGCAGTCATTACTATAAACAGGCATGTGGGCTGTAACATTTCTGCTTTCTAGATAGGGGTCTACAGCACTAGTACAAAAGAGGTACAAGAGCAGAATTTTTAATACATTTTAATTGTACGATTTCCCAACATACCCAAGTGAAGCCCGGTAACTCTGCTCTCTTATATGGTGTATATATGTAATCTGACATCTGTATTGATGAGGTCAATGTGGTCTAGATTTAAAGAGATTCTGACCCTGTGACCAGAACAATTTAATGTGGTGAAGTCTCAGAAAATAAAACTGTATGTTCGACGTTGGTCATGACTTTATTATTTTTATTTTTATTACAATTATTATTAATTTAATAGACAAGTTTGTGTTTCATCTGTTGCCGAGGATAAGTAGAGGAGCAGCGTCATTAGATTCATACTATGATCCTTATCATTGGCACCGAGAATTAATAGTTATAGTAATTTTACTATTTCTTTATTTATGCAAATTTTAGACACGATCATTTTAACTCTTTGTGACGAAGTGCTTGATAGACAAGTTTGTTTGAAAGCCAAATCTACAAACCTTAACCCCTTTATTCTGAGCCTGAAAAGTACTTAATGATCAGCTAAATTGTGTACTTTTTGCCTCCTTGTGTTTCAACAGTCGTAACTTTTCTATCTTTTAAGAGACACAATTGCATTTGTTTAATGCAGGAGAAGTTGTATTTTGGGGGCATGGTTTAAGTTCACAAATAAATTACTGCAGAATTTTCTTAGTTTTTTTATTTATTTATTGATAGGTTTGTATATGATTTTTTTTTCTCTGTTCACATTTTACACTAAATAACCAGTTAGATGAATTCTACAGGTTACTATGGTCGTATAGATATCAAATATGTGTAGGGGTTTTTTTATGTATTGTATGCATGATTATTTTTTTAATATTTATTTTTATTTTATTTTTTATTTTATTTTTTTACTTTTTATGTTTTTTTACTTATATACTTTTTGTTTTCTATTGTTTTTGTTTTTTGTTTACTTATTTCAATTTCATGTTTTTTACTTTTTTAAAAATCCCATTAAGGGATAACTATTGTACATTTTATTTTACACTTAGTGATGTATTACCATATTTGTGTACACTCATTCATTACAATCTGTGTTAGTTCCACACAGGCAGCAGTTAGGGCAGCACACAGTGTGCCCTGACTGTAGACTTGTTACATAGACAGGCCTGAGGCTACTATAGGTCCCCAGAACTGACTGTACAGATGTTCCCCGGGCTCCATCAGTCAACGGGAGTCGTGATCACCCAATGGAGCAGGAGGAAGCCCTTTGATTATGCTGTGCTCACTGACCGCGGCAGTCAAAGGGTAAAGCGCCGGGGATCGGAGGATTTCTCCATTTCCTGGGAGTTTGCACAGACTGCTCTAAGAGCAGTGCTGTTAAGTATAGTTCTGTTCCTGTGCAGCTTTGGGGCTGGGAGCTGCAAAATCCCTATAATAGTGACCTGCTGTCAAAAGACATTGGCTGATCGTTAAGAGGTTAAACATTAGACTCCACCCTGCCGATCTTCAAATGATACAAAATGATAATATCCACCATGAAAGATCTATGGGTTATCTTCTCCAAGGAAGAGCTGGAGAGCCACAGGGTGGAGACCACTGCAATGGACCTTGATCTTTACTTTGACCTTAAAACTTAGGGCCACATGTATGAAAACTGTTTAGGTCTAAAACTATGGTTACTATCGGCAAAAAAGTGAGTTTTAGACCTCAACAGCTTTCATACATGTGGCCCTTAATGTACATAGATACAGGATCGGTCTGTGCTGTTTGCAGGCATCATTGAGAGTCCATAGACTTCTGTGGACCAATTTACTCTGCTTGCCTTTTATTTAGAGGCAAAAAAGGTATTAATCCATAGATAACTACTTAAGCTTAAGGACTTAGGGCGTCATGTATGAACGGGGCTGTTCCAGAAGTCTGGAGTCTTTTTAGCCCGACATCTAGCGCAGACCCGGTCGCTATATTTTTAAAACCTGCTGCACCCCAATAACAAGTGCATTACAGAACACCTGCAGCACTTTGTAATGCGCCTGATTTCGGGGGACGTATGGAAGGTGGGGCACATTAGAACTGTACAAAGCTATAGATTTATAGCTTCAGTATGGCAAATCCAGGCACATTACTGCTGGAACAGGTAAAGCACCTTAAAAGTAGTTTACCTGAGCCAGAAGAGTCGCCCTAGCGCTAGAATGCGCCTGATTTATGCCCCGCTGTAGACCAGGTTCATAAATCAGGTGCATTCTACACTATTATAATGTGCATAAAAATTGGCATCTAAACATAAAAACTTATTCATGTCGCCCTTAGAGTCTCCATTTATTAGGGTGCACCTACATATTAGAGACTAAACATTGCAAGTTATTTTTATTTCATTCACTGTCAGTTTATAAGAAAGGCACAAGGAGTCTCCATCACTTGAGGACCTAACTTCTCTTCTGAGGCCACTTCGTGCTGCCTTTCTCTTTCATATTTAGCTCTATCAACGTTAAGTTGGTATTTATTAGCTGGTGACCTTGGCCTTCAATATGTGGAAGTGAGTCAGGGACCCTTTCAAAATTGTGCAGTGAGGTCAAGCATTTCCTATATATCCCCTCATTGTTCCCCATCCTACCTAGATGAGTGTAAGTGAACACATGGTTATGTTAGAGAGTCACTGGCTAGGATTCTTCCATGATCACTATAGATTTCAGTGGGGAGGGCCATGTGTATGATAGGTCATATCCTGTATAAGGACTCAGGTGGGGTCCAGGTTCCAAAGTTTGAATGAGGACTCCTTATTAATCTTTTGGCACCCTTACAAACCTTAATCTAACCTTGGGCACAATTACTCCTGGGACCCACTGGTGGTTACTCCATGGATTCTACTTCTGACCTTGCCCATGAAGGCTTATAATCTGCAAGGGAGGTGAAAAGAGACAGGTGGTAAGGGGCAGACATGTTTCTGGGGTGGTGTAGGGGCAGCGGGCTTATTGTATGTTGTAGGCAATCCTGGAGAGATGGGTTTTCAGGTTGATTTTGAAATAAGTGAGTGTAGTGGAGAATCTGAGACGTTGGGGCAGTGGAGTCTTGAATATGGGAGAAACACAAGAGAAGTCTTGAAGATGGCTGTGTGAGGAACTGACAAGAAGAGAGCAAAGTAGAAGATTTTATGAGGGAGGTAACAGGAGATAAAGGTAGAGATGTATGGGGGGACAGGTTATGGATGGAGATTACATGAGAGAGGTATCAGGAGATTAGGGTAGAGATGTATGGGGGGGACAGGTTATGGATGGAGATTACATGAGGGCAGGTATCTGGAGATGAGGGCAGAGATGTATTGAGGGGAGAAGCTATGGAGAGCGTTGTAGGTCATGGTTAGTAATGTGAATTGAATTTGCTGGGCTTTGAGTAGCGAGTAAAGGGATTGGTCGAGGCAGGAGGCAGAGGAGTTGCGAGGAGAAAGGTGAATCAAATGGACAATGGAGTTGAGGATGGATTGAAGGGGAGCAAAAGTGCTAAACAGGAGGCCACAGAGAAGGACCTTAATGTTATCCCATCACCTTTACCTTTATGTTTAATGTACATAAATGTTTTACCAGTTTGTGTTATACACAGTCATGATTAAGGGTCCATAGACTACTTCTGCATGCCACTTGTTTTATATGGAGGCAAAAAAGGTATTTACCCATGGTTTATTATGTATGCTTGAGACTTTAGAGTTTCCATTCCAGAAAAATGGCGCCGTCACGCCAGTTCTAAGGCACATTCAATGAGTGTATAATGCACCTCAATGAATGAACCGGTCAAAAATCTGGCATCTGATATATCTTGCATTGTATAATTGATGCGCCTAATCATGGCGCATAGCAAAATGTAGGCGCATAGCATTGCATTGCTAGCATATTTGATGGGCCTACTTTAGGCGCATTCAATTGTGTCGTGTCTGGCCTACAATGTGCCTAGTTTTGGTGTACGACAGTTCATTTATATAGACAATAGGGCGCCAACAGTTTTTTGCCACAAAAAGCACCAAAAACATGGTGCAGCCCTAATGGGACATGTCGCCCTTAATCTTCTGACTCAGACACTTTTTTTTCTGCCTTTCTCTTTCATATTTAACTCTATCAACTTATCACCAGTTAATTATGTATTTATGACCTAGTAACCTTGGTCATCAATAGGTGGAAGTGAGTCCTGAAGGGTTTTATAATTTGGAAGAGGGAGCATTTCAAAGGATAAACATTTTCTTTGTATCCCCTGATGACTGTTCCTCATCCTACCTCGCTAAGTAGAAGTGACTAAGAGAGTCACTGGCTAGGATTTTTCCATAGCTACTATAGACTTCAATGGAGGGGGCCTCGTGTATGGTAGGTCACCTCTCCTAAATAAGAACTCAGATGGGATCATGTGCCATGCACACCCACCAAACGTTATCTAACCTTGGGTACAATTACTCTTGGCCTCCACTGGTGATTACTCCTTGGGTTCAACTACTAATATTCAGAGCTTTGATCTCATTTTACTGTAGAAAGTTTTTATAGTGTCAATGATCTCCTTGTTTCTCATACTGTAGATTATTGGATTGGTAAATGGGGTGAGGATGATGAAGAGCAAAGATTTCAACTTGTTTTCAAAGAAGGCATTTTCATGAGATGGAGACACGTAGACTCCAATGAGGGAGCCATAGAAAGTGCAGACCACTAGAAGATGAGAGCTACATATCGAGAAGGCTTTTCTTCTTCCTTTCAAGGAGGAGATCTTGAAAATCACAATAAAGATGCAGATATAGGACACAATGATGCAGACAAATGGCAAGAAGATGACAAAAATGTTAAGTAAGCCATCAAGCCAAGTCAATACGTAGACCTCCGAGGATGAGAGAGCAAGAAGAGGGGCAAAATCACAAAAGAAATGGTCAATGATGTTGGAGGAACAAAACTGTAATTGACTTATTAAGATGACTTCAACTTTAACAAGGACGATCCCATTTATCCAAGACCAGAAAACCAACCTGATGCAAAAAGTTGTATCCATTATAGAAGAATACCGTAATGGGAGACAAATGGCCAAGTATCGGTCAAAAGACATCACCATTAAGAGGCAGCACTGAGCACAGGTAGAAGCAAATACAAAGAAGGACTGTGAGATGCAACCACTGATGGACATACTGTGACCTTCCAACCATAGGATACACAGCATGTTTGGCACGATGCTGGTGGTGATAATAAGGTCAGCCAGGGCCACATTTGAGATGAAGAAATACATTGGACAGTGTAGGCGGTGACTGGACAACACCAAGAGAATGATCACAAGATTTCCAAGAAATGTGAACATGTACACAAAAAAGGTGACACAGAAGAGGACAATCCGGAACTTGTAGGAATTTCGAAAGCCAATGAGAAACAACTCAGTCACCATGGTCTGGTTGTCTCCACACATGTTACAGAACAATGGGATCCTTCTGACCTAAAACTCAATCTAGAGTAGATACAATTGGTGGCAATATGTAAATTGTGTCATATTGTATTATTGCATATTCCATAGACAGTGCTGTGAACAAATTACATTTATAGGTTAATAAATTGCATAATACTAATTACAACCAGATGAAAATGAAGCCAATGCTCAAGTACTATAGCCTGTACTCAACAATTACTATATAACAGTACTACTGTATGGTATAGCCAATACTCAACTGCTAAATCCAATAATAAAGTACTATAACTAATACCCAACCACTGCTGTGCAACAATACAAAACTAGTACATTTTAACCAATAATAAACTATTATAATCAAAACTCAACTACTACTGTATTTTCAGTAATCAAGTCTATAACCAATACACAATGACTACTGTATAACAATACCCAACTAGTTCTAGAAAACCAATGTTCAAGTACTATAACCAATGCTCAACTATTACTATTAAAACAATACCCAACTCCTATTGGATAACTATATTCAACTACTACTGGATAACCAATACTCAAAGTACTATAGCCTTTACTCAAGTACTATAACCAGTAGCTATAGTGGATACAGGGGTGGCAGTCCCACCTCAGCCTTGATATCAGATGGCTCACATAAGAAGACTCCAATATTATAAAGGCCATTCGTGTTACAGATTTCATACTAGGACCCTGAAGTTTCAACTTTCTTCTCCAGTAATCATTAATTGAGTAAATGTGATCATAATTTGGATGATGATCTTCTCCCCAATCAATAGTGAAAATGGTAATTCCTGAGATGCACCTTGAAGTTGATCCTTCCCTTAATGAAACCCTAAAAGTACCAAGGTGAAAGCCTAACTAATTTGTGCAGGATCTAGAAATATGGCTGCTTACTTCTAAAATAATGGTGTCACACCTGTCCCCAGGTTATGAGTGATACTACTGATCTGCTCCATTCACTGCAATGGAACTGAGCTTCAAAACCAAACTCAACCTTGGTCACATTGAAACCCTGACGCTGCAGGAAAACAGTGCTAGTCACTGAGCCACCGCGCTGAACTAGGGAGCATTAAGGTTGGGGATCATGGTTAATATAGAGGGAAGGAGCATAGATACCTCACTGAGAATGCTCAAGACCAAAGCAGAAGTACATCAGAGGAGATCATTGTTCATATACTTCTTATACAGAACATGCATTTAGGGATCTGGTTGGTGGTCAGTAGGGATCAGGAGGGAATTTGTTTTTTTTACTTCATGGCAAATTTGCTTTAAGCCAAAAGGTTTAGAAATGTTGAACTTAATGGACTTAAGTCTGTTTTTAGCCCTTTTACTATGTATTTAACCAGAAAAGATGGTGATAATATCAATAATGTTCATTGTTACAAGAGGTTGTGATGGTGGAGTCAGAGAACAAGTTCAAGAAGGGTTTAGATGCCTTTCTTAAAAAATACAATATCACAGGTCATGGGGATCAGCTTCTGGATATAGGACGTTGATCCAGGGATTTTTTGATGACAGATTTGGAGTTGGGAAAGGATTTTTCCTCTCGTGGGAGGGTAATTGGGCCTCATAGGGGGTTTTGCTGAACCTCTGGATCAACACTGAAGGGTTAAACTCAATGGACCTGGGTCTTTCCCATCTTATCTGCTACGGTATGTTACTCTATTACATTCAGGACTGGGCTTCCACCTTCAGGTCTGGGGTCTTCACAACACTGTAAGGTTTTAGTTTGGACTCGATGGACCTGTGTCTTTTTCCAACCTTATCTACTATGTTACTATGAACCTTATTTATTATATTACGATGAACCTTATCTACTATGTTAATATGAACCTTACTTACTATGTTACTATAAACCTTATCTGTTATGTTGCTATGAACCTTATCCACTATGTTACTATGAACCTTATACACTCACCGGCCACTTTATTAGGTACACCTGTCCAACTGCTCGTTAACACTTAATTTCTAATCAGCCAATCACATGGCGGCAACTCAGTGCATTTAGGCATGTAGACATGGTCAAGGGCAATCTCCTGCAGTTCAAACCGAGCATCAGTATGGGGAAGAAAGGTGATTTGAGTGCCTTTGAACGTGGCATGGTTGTTGGTGCCAGAAGGGCTGGTCTGAGTATTTCAGAAACTGCTGATCTCCTGGGATTTTCACGCACAACCATCTCTAGGGTTTACAGAGAATGGTCCGAAAAAGAAAAAACATCCAGTGAGCGGCAGTCCTGTGGGCAGAAATGCCTTGTTGATGCCAGAGGTCAAAGGAGAATGGGCAGACTGGTTCGAGCTGATAGAAAGGCAACAGTGACTCAAATAGCCACCCATTACAACCAAGGTAGGCAGAAGAGCATCTCTGAACGCACAGTACGGCGAACTTTGAGGCAGATGGGCTACAGCAGCAGAAGACCACACCGGGTGCCACTCCTTTCAGCTAAGAACAGGAAACTGAGGCTCCAATTTGCCCAAGCTCATCGAAATTGGTTAGTAGAAGATTGGAAAAACGTTGCCTGGTCTGATGAGTCTCAATTTCTGCTGCGACATTCGGATGGTAGGGTCAGAATTTGCCGTCAACAACATGAAATCATGGATCCATCCTGCCTTGTATCAACGGTTCAGGCTGGTGGTGGTGGTGTCATGGTGTGGGGAATATTTTCTTGGCACTCTTTGGGCCCCTTGGTACCAATTGATCATCGTTGCAACACCTTATGGAATCTATGCCACGAAGAATTGAGGCTAGTTCTGAATGGCAAAAGGGGGTCCAACCCGTTACTAGCATGGTGTACCTAATAAAGTGGCCGGTGAGTGTATATTATGTTACTTTGTTACCATGAACCTTATCTATTATGCTACTTTGAAACTATAAACCTTATCTGTTATGTTACTATGAACCTTATCTACTATGTTACTATGATTCTTATCTACTATGTTACTATTATTCTTATCTACTGTTAATATGAACCTTATCTACTATGTTACTATGATTCTTATCTACTATGTTACTATGAACCTTACCTATAATGTTACTAAAAAATTGGAATAAACTAAATACACTTTTATACTAAAAACATACCTTATGCCATATAAAAGGTGAATAACATCTATAAATTCCAGGTATCATTTGTGTATTGCTTTTTATATACATGTTTATAGTTATTTTTTGTGTTTTTGACCATTTTTTCCTTGGATTTCATTAATCATTCATAGAAACAAGACCCGGCGCACAGACCTGATGATAGAGCCATCATTTCATGTATCAATTATAAAAAATCTAACTTTCCTTTGTATTTACCAAGATATCTTTATTCTTGTATTTAATTTTAAAAAATCAGTTATTTAATCAACTATGTTACCTTTTGTGTTTTGCAAATAGAATCGAGTCAATTTTTTTAATTCATTTTTTTAAATTTTAATTCATGTATCATTTTGTTTTTCAGCAGCTTTCAACACAGACAAAATAAAGCAAAGCCATCTTTCTTAATTATTTTTTTTTATTTGATATAAATGTTCGACCCAATTAAATATTGTCCCAGTTTTACTTACTGTTTTGGGCTCTAGAGATCGGCCTCAGACAGTTCGGGTTTCTCTTTCGCTGTATCTTTCCATGTATCTCTGTTACCTGATCCTTCCTGTCTGTGACAATTCTAATTATTTGTCTCTTTTATACCATTAATCACCTGGAGGGATCAAGGTTTGTGTCTGGAAAGAAAGAAATCTCCATCTCTCTGGGGATCTCTGTAAAAAAAACATGAAGCCCCGCGTTAATTTATGTCTTGTATAAACATCTTGTAATTAATCCTCCAACCCTGATCCCTAAATGCTAATTTCCCACATTGGTACAACAAACAGATCATAAAGAATTGTAGGGCTGAAGAGAATTCATTATAAGTTCATAGAGAAATTATTATTATTATTATTATTATTGTATTCATCTTATTTTTATTCAGATTTTTCCAATAATTATTCTTATTTTATTCAATACTTTACAAATAAATGTTAAAAAGTTGTTGTATCATATTAGATACTGGTAATGTCATGAGCAGGTGTAGATTCTTTGTGTCAGTCACAAGTTTGGCATAGGGCCTCACTGGGGAGCGGGGTCTAAGGCTCCCCTGATGCACACTCTCAACCTCTACAAGGGGCTTGGACACCACAGCAGGGAATTTCCAGGTTGCTATCCCCAAAAAAGTCAATTGTGGTGACAGCTGGCATGTCGGCAAGGCACGAGAGAATTAGGCAGAGATGGTGGTCAGGACAGAAGCGGAAGGTTAGGACAACATACATGCAAAAACAGGTCACAAGCCGGACGTTCAGTTGTAAAGAGTAGGGATAGCCAATGGTCAAAGAAGAATATCAGACACTAGGCAGCAGCCCTGCCTGGGTTTTTGTACTGAAGACCAAGAACAAATCGGCAAGTGAGGAGCTGGGGGTTGGAGCACTAAAATAGACACAGGTCCCAGAGCATTGGCTCTAGGAAAACTGAATAGAAACTTAAAGCAATGTTCTAGGGCAGTAAAATGTATTTGCTTTATTTATTCATCCAACAGCAAAAGGTAAAACTCCAATGTGTGCTTCTGCCACGCGGTTCAAACTGTGAGAAAGAACCATTTAGGCATGAAATGCTTTATCCAAAAAGGTAATGAAGTGATTGACCGGCTGTGTATGTCAGGCCTCTGCTTCTTGGGTCCAGACCTCTTTAGCTGCACTGCAATGCTGATGCCGGCTGTGATGATGATGGGCCATCTTAACAACATAATGGGCACCCGAGCAAAGCAGTGCAGTGGGCCCTGTCCAAATACATGACATGGGACACCCTGCTGATTCCTTGTAGGCAGCCTGCAGACAGAGCGTTTTTTTTTTTGTTCTGGGTTTTTTCCTCCCCACCTTCCAAGAGCCGTAACTTTTTTATTTTTCCATCTACATAGGAGGGCTTTTATTTTGTGGGACAAGATGGACTTTCTAATGGTGTCATTCCCCGAACCATACAATATACTGGGAAACAGCAGAGAAAATCAAACGTGATAAAAAACTTACTGGCGCCATGTTTGTGGGTTTTTTAATGGTGTTCATTCGTAGGTATAAATTATGTATTTTCTATATTCTGCAGGTTGTTATGATTCCAATGTTATCAAACATGTAGGGTTTTCATTACGTTTTGGTACCGTAAACAAATTCAAACATTTTCTATTTTTAATATTTGCTCTTCATCGCCATTTTCTGTGACCAATAACTTTTTCGTTCCTCCACAGACGGACCGGAGTGAGGGGCAGTTTTTAGGGGCTGAAGTGTGATTTTTATTGGTTCAATTTTGGGATAGATTTGATTTATTTTGATCACTTTTTATTCAAATTTTTAGGGGACATGAAATGACCAAATAAACCACAATTTTGCTATTCGAATTTTTTTTCTTCTACAATGTTTACCGTACAGGATAAATGATGTTGTATTTGAATACATCGGACTTGTACGGACGCAGAAATACCAATGACGTGCAGGTTTTTTATTATTTATTTTTGTAAAATGGCAAAAGGCGGGTGATTTAAACTTTTAGGCTGACATGCCCCATTAGGGTTACGACATTTTTTTGTGCCCAAAAAACTGTTGACGCCCAATTCTCTATATAAATGAACTGTCGTACACCAAAACTAGGTGCATTATATGTCAGGTACAACAAATTTCAATGCGCTTAAATTAGGCATATCAAATATGCTATCAATGATATGCTATGCGCCTAGTTTAGGCGCATCAAATTTTATATGTAAGGAGACCCAACACCTTTTTTTACAGGTTAAATTTTACTTGGAGGCCCCCTTTGGGGGGGGGGGGGGGGGGGGGGGGGGGGGGGGCTTGCCATAGGGGGCTTTTTTTTTGTTTTTGTCAAAAGGGGGAATAGGAGGTTCTGGTCTTGACTAATTGCCTTGGTTTTTTTTGGAAAACAAGGTGGAATTTACGTAAAGGGAAAAATACCAACCTGTTTTTTCAATTCCCTATTTAATTAACCCTTTGGGGTAAATTACTCAGTAACCAGTGAATTAGGGTATTGGGCAAAATACACACACCCTGATTTAAAATACCCCCATTCAAATTAATAACCTGGTGGGATTTTATATACACACACTGTGAGGTTTTCCCCAGGTGGGCTACAAAAAAACTTCCCCCCGTGGTTGTTTTATAAAGAGTGCAATATAGTGCTGCAGCAGCAAGAAAGATGTTTGTGGCAGGAGACGCACTGACAAGTGCGAGAATGTAAGATGGTGTCCCTATTTATAGGGCTGTGACATCACAGAATCCCGCCGATTTCTGATTGGCTTCATTTCTGCACATGTTATTTAGGCTGTTCCTTTCTTACTCCCAGAGTTCTTTGCCGCATCTAACGCCATGTGCTCGCGGCCATTTTACCAATAAAAAAGACAATTCGTTCCCGCGAATCACCATAAACTTCGCCTTCGTGCAGAACCAAAGTTTTCTTGAAATTCCAAACAAATTCCACTTCGTTAGAATCGATTTGCCCATCTCTAGTTATAATATATAATCTTGAAAACTTTATTATCAGTGGTTCTCTTAGGTGCTCTAAGACTTTCGGGTAATGACCTACTAGTAGATGCAAGTATTTCCCTCTTTTGGCTTTTTCTTGGCTTCTGTACCTCAATCAATACATCCAAACCCATTCAAAACATTTGAGCTGCTGCCAAATAGATAGAACGACCAGAAGATACAATGATTACCATGGCTCTTCCAAGTCGGCAGATTCTACTCCTCTCCCTACTTTCTTGTTCAGTCCTTGCAACCAATTTTGTAATTTGCTTATAAAGAACATAACCCAATATGCGCTTGAACTCTAGAGGTCAGAAAAGCTATTACACCATCGGAGCGGTAATTTAACTTGTTACACTTCACCCCAAAACCACAATATTTGTGTAAGCCGAGTACCAAGGGCAGGTTTTCCGGAATACAGCGAAGTCACGGACAAAGAACACGACTCAACACCAGCTCAGCAACGGTTTGTTTTACTGAATTTTCTGGAACGAGATGGTGAACAGATCCCCAAACACAAATTTACAAATACATATTTCCCGGGCCCTGTGCTGCACAGCGTGCCGCCAGAAGTGTACTCTCTGGATGCCCGGTAATTTTACCTAACTGCGGGGTTCGGAAAGGCCGATAACCCCTTACCTTCTTAATACCGTAATCACCAACGGGAACAATTGTGTGTGGTGGCAGTTGCAGGGGCTCGTGGTACAGCACAGCAGCTTACACAGCCTCACCGATGAACCGGTTCAAGTAGCTAATATCAAACTCTCTAAGTCCTGAACAGGAGGATGTATTTGGGGAACCCTCCTTTGGCCTGTAACTGAGCCTAAACTAACTAAACTAATATCAGGCCTTCTCACAGTCCTGAGCTCGTTGGCGTGCACGCATCCGCTGAGGTACCTTAAAGATGGCCGGCAATTCCTGTCCTTCGGTGCAGATCCTTGTGGATGAAGTGGATGGTCCGGCTGAGACAGCCTCTCTATTTGGCAGCTTGTCCTTCTTGTCCAGGAGTTCTCTCTCTCTCTCTCTGCGATGGCATCTGTATGGACAGTCAGGCTCTCCCTTGTCTCTGGAACAACTGTGAATCCTGCTTCCTTTTTAGCTCAGTTTCTGTCTCAGTCTGTTCTCCTCTGAATCTCAGCAGCTTCTAAAATGGCTGCTACATGTGCCAGTCTTTTACTATGTCCCTCATTTGCATATACTGGAAACTGGACATAGCGACATCTTGTGGCCAAACAGTAGAATACAAAGAAATATTTCACAACTGTTATGCATGGGATTTTGCTTGGAAAACACAGGGAGGCTGTCCCACTATCCCACATACCACCCCACTAGAAGTTGGCGTCCTCGACAACCCCCCCCCCACACAAACTCGTCTTGCGCATAGCGCTGGGGGGGTACAACAGCGTTGGATCTGGGGCTATGGGCTCAGGGGCTTCAGGCACATCCCCTGGGGAAGGAGTTGTTGGCTGCTCCACTCTCTCCCTGGGTGGTGGCAAGATTGTCACAGCTGGAACCTCAGTTGACACCGGCAATGGGACAGCCCACCATTCTTCAACTAAAGGAGGCTGCTGGACAGGGGTAGGTACTTCGGGCGTAGTTTCAGGCACTTCAAAATCACAGCGCCTCAACATATTTCTGTGCAAATTTCGTGATGGGCCCCCTGCCCCTATCGGCTCTACCTTGTAAACTGGGATGGCAGGGTCTACCCTTCTCTTGACCACATATGGGACCACCTCCCGCCTCCCATCCAACTTCCCAGATGGCCTCTTACTCCTGACCATGACCCGATCACCTGGGGCAAAACTGTCTCTCTGCACAGGCCGCGGGTTAGGATGCACCACTTATTTCAGACGCTCTCCAACAACCTTGTGCACCGTCCGCAGTCGGCAGCGGTGTTCCTGGGTCCATGCCGTGGTACTGGTCGGTGGTGGTGCTGTTGGACTGGGCATGTGAAGATCCTCATTCTCTCGACCCGATCTCCCGAACATCAGCATGTGTGGGGAATAGCCTGTGGTACTGTGCACCCTATTTTTATAGCCCCACATCAGCCCAGGCAGGTACTCAGGCCACCTAGCCTTCTGGCTGTCCTCTAGAGTCCGCAGCATCCGGATAAGGGTGCGGTTAAACCGCTCACAAGCTCCGTTCCCCTGCGGATGATACGGAGTAGTACGGGAACACTCAATCCCATACAACTGGTACAGTTCGCTCATTATAGCAAAAAAGTGAAAAACGGAAAACGCTCACCGGTATATGTAGTCCATGTATGATCTGAATGTGCCCCTTCCACACACGGTGCACTGAAGAAAGTAGGTATCCGGCTGCGGGATCCAAGGTAGAAGTACAAACAAGGTAATTCAGCACTCGTGCTCGGGGTAAATTAGAGAAAATTTGCAAGGTGAAAAAAGCACTTTATTGGAAAAGATTGAAAAATAGTTAAAATCATAGAACACTACATCTTGTTGACGCGTTTCAGGCCAGACAAATGGTCCTTAGTCGTAACATAATTGTAGCAAAATGAATCCAACATATAACCACTTCCTGAAAACAATTAACAAATGCACCTGATCTTTAACTCCTTGGGTCGTGTATCAGAAGCAATCCATTGGAGTTAAATGTATGGCATGCAATATATGCTTCGATCCCATGCAAACAGACTTGTCTGAAAAATACAACGTAGGTTCAATATATATACATAAGATCTGATTTATAATTGAGTCCTAAAGGGTATCGTGTGTCTAAAATTAGTATCCAATGGGCTTCTCTATAGGTGAGTAACTTTATCCAGTCTCCCCCTCGGGGGGAACAAATTTGATAGAGATTCTATGGACCATTCACAAGGAAAAACTTTAGATGGCAACAAAGTTATACTCACCAAGAATTTCCACGATCCATATTAAGAAAATCCAGATACAAGAAGGGCAACAAAAAAGTTTCCTTTCCTGCATTAGGAAGAGATGTTACAGAGACATGTACAGATACTTTGGATTCCGAGGGTTATGCAGATCCCCGCGACTTTGATTCGGAAACACAATCTCAAAGGCATCTTCTTTAAAAAAATGCACGAGGAACACAGGGACATATACATCCACCAAATGTACGAGGAGGGCTGGGAAGAAGCACAGGAGGCACCGCATACAATCACCAAACTCAGAACACATCAAGGAATCCTTGCTAAGTGAAAATGCAGAAAAGGAGCCCCCCTTGGAATCTACTGTCTACAAATATTCAGTGATGAACTTATCTGCATGTATTCTAAACCAGGATCATCTTGTAGCATTAAGCAAAGGACTCAATTTTGTTCTCTCCACGGATTTTGACCTTTTTAATACTATAAAAGATGTCAACAGATTTGTTAGGGCATTGACTGTCAAAAAACATTTTTTTGATGAGGAAAATCAAACCAGAGAAATTAGATCAGATGAAACAGATCAGTATTTTTTCCTAGGGTTTGAATTTCTCTGAACAGAGATCTATTCTTTTTTTGGAAGATCTGAACGGTGACATAACATGTAATCACAATATTAGTTCAGAGCATGTAAATTTACAATACATCAAAAATTCAGATTTTTATCCCCTTAATTCCAGAGCTAAAATCATGGATGACTTCCAATATTTAGTAGAACAAGATTTGAAGGATTTGTATACCAAAACGCATAATACACATAAAAATCTTACAACCAATTAATTTAGAGCTTTAAAAGAACTCAAAGATAATCCTTACATTATAATTCCTCCCTCTGATAAGGGAAGCATCACCACAATTCTGGATAAGGACCTATATCATAGGGAAATCCTAAAAATGCTTAATGACACCAATGTATATAGATCTCTTTCCTCTGACCCCACAAAATGTTTTCATACTCGGGTAGAAAAAATCATAGAGGAGGGTTTCCATCTTAATATTTTTACTTCTAAACAAAAAGAAAGTATGTCAGTCAAATTCCTTCAGATTCCAATTTTCCATGCTTTTCCCAAAACCCACAAGGGGTTTTCCACCTCCCTTGCGTCCCATAATTTCTGGTATTGGATCCATCTTCGAGCATTTGTGTATGTGGGTAGATAGACATTTGCAACCCCTGGTATTACGTTCACCAAGTTATATAAGGGATTCTAGAGATATTCTTAAATACTTAGAGAATACTGTTTGGCATCCATCATATTCATGTGTGTCTTGTGATATATCAGCATTGTACACTTCCATTCCACATTCCCTGGCACTTACAGCACTGAATTGTCAGTTAAAAAAATTTTAATAATTATGATGAAGCCACCAAAAAATTTTTTGTCGTATTTTTTAAATTCCTTTTGGAACATAATTATTTTTTGGGGTTTGAAAAAAAAAATGTTTTTAACAAATCCAGGGTTGCCCAAGGGCTCGTGTTTTCCCCCCCATCACCCCGCAAAATATACTTGCTGGGGGGAGGAGAAATAAATATTTCTAGTCACAACCCTTTTTTTAGAAACATTTTTTTCTACAGCAGGGTATTTTGTTTGAAAATTTATTTTTAAGGAAAGGGTTTCATCTACTGCATTTTTGGAATTTGGGGAAATACTTTTAAAAATAATAAAGAAAAACTTAAAATTCACCTGGGAGAGAAATAAAACCGAAAAAAACATTCTTGGATCTAAAATTAGCTGGAAAACAAAAAAAGGGAAAAAAACAACACTTTGTCCAAAAGGAAACCCATTTCAGGTAATGGGATCCTCGGGACCCTTAGCTGCACCCCCAACCCATGTCATTGAAAATTTTACCTGAGGTAGTTTAAAAGCCAAAAAAAAACTGCACCCACCCCAACATGCATATAAAACGGAAAAATCTACCCATTTGATAACCAAGAAAGGGGGATAAAATCCTATCAAATTACAAAAAACTATTCCCAAAAGTGGGAAATAAAACAGAGTCCAAAATTATTGCACAAATCTAGATAAAAACCAAAACAATTTGGTCTTTTTTTGGTTTTCCCCAGGGTTTTTAAATATCATTAAAAAAACAACCTTTTTCTCCAGGACCCCATTTTTTAACACAAAGTTTTAAAACAAGGTTGCAGATTCACTCTACTAAGTCGGATCAATAGGAAATATTGTCTCACGAGTATGTAAACAAATTCTCATAGTAAAAAATAGGAGTGGTTAGTTTTAAAAAGGCTCATCAAATGCGGAAACAGCAATGTAATTTTCTGAAAATTTTTATGGGGTAAAGGGAATACCTTTATTTTCTTTTGAAACCAAAAAAACATATACTATCCCCTTAATTTCTCAATTGTCACGGGTGATCACTTGGTATAAAAAGGAATTTTGGGTTTTGCACCAATGTGACCCAAATTTTAATAACTGCACCCCCCAAAGTTGCATGTGAGAATCAGGGACATATTTACGATGTCATAAACCCCAAGCACAAGAAGCTCTCGGGGTGCTTTAAAAAACACTTCAGAGCCCCAAAATCCCGGAAATCTATTTTTTTAATGTCGGGGCCCTATGGGACCCAGGGTTTAAAAACCCCCCCCCCCCGGGGGGAGACTGGAAAAAGGGTTACCCACCTTTTAGAGAACCCCTTTTATAAAAATTTTTTAGACACACTACCCTTTAGGACCCCAATTTAAAAATTTCAGATTTTATGTATATAAAATTTAAATTACTTGTATTTTTCGGGAAAAGCCCCTGTTTGCAGGGGATCGAAGCATATATTGCATTTAAAACTCCAAAAGGGATTTTCTAAATACACGCCCCAAAGGGAGTTAAAGTTCGGGCTTTTGGGTTAAGGGTTTTCAGGAAGGGGTTTAAATATTTTGGGATTCATTTTGCTAAAATTTATTTAGGCTAAGGGCCATTTTCGGGGCCAAAATTTGCCCAAAAAAATGTAGTGTTTTAATTTTAAACTTTTTTTTAATTTTTCCAATAAAGTGCGTTTTTCACCTTACAAAATTTTTCTTAATTTACCTTTGGAACACCGGAGTGCTAAATTTAAACCCCTTTGTTTGAATTTTCGTCTTTTATACCCCCTTGGGGAAAAACCCCCCTTTGGGGTGGGAAAAAAAACCTTTTTGGGGGAACCAAAAACCTTTATAAAGGCTTGGGGCCCGCCTAGAGCGGACTTAAATCGGGACCCTTTGGGGGGGTTACACCCCCGGCATATTTAGGGGAAAATTTGGTCTGTCAGGCCCAAACGGGACAAATTCCCCAAAGGGGTAGTACCCCAGAATTTTAAAATCAATAAACGGGAAACTTTAGGGGGAAAGATGTCCGGATGGTCTTGGGGGGGGCCCGCTTTTTCATGCTTTTAAATTTAAACCCCGGGTCGACACTTAAAGGCAAGCTTAGACCCCATGTTTAAACAAGCCCGGGGCATACCCCCATCTTTGAAGCCCCTTATGGGTTTTTGTAAACCCCCAAAAATTGGGCGCCTCTTTTTAATGGGTTTCCCCAGCACCCTTGGGCCCTAATGACCGGGTAACAATCTGTTGCGGGCTGCACACTGATTTGGGGGTAATGGCCCCGACACAGGGAACCCCGGGGAAACACCAGTTTAATCCCACTGCCTCAACAGATTTTGCCCCCCCTGAGACAGCTGGGCCCTTTCTCCTCTGGTCGGGGGGCCAGCCCCAGACCGGACCCCCCCCTTCATTTTTACGAAAATCGGGGCAACCACCCGGGAACCCCTCCCCAATCAGCCACTGTTCTTTCCCAACACCATGGGAAACCCCAAGCCACCCCACTTGAGGGGGTGCCACTTTTGGTACAGGGAACTGGCTAAAGTCGGGCATTTAAAGTGCCCTCTAATTCCTCATAAAAGCTGCGGGTGGTTTTCCTGACTGGGGACCCAGAGAAGGCATGGGGGCTTTCCCCCTTTTTCCCCCTCCCTGCCCGGAATTTAAATTTGCAATTTGGGTTTTTTTTTGGAGATTTGTCCCCCCTTTCTCTGTCCGGGCTCCAAGCTTAGCTTTTCCCCAAATGCCCCAAGGGGTTGTTTCTAAGACGGGTAAACCTCTGCCCCCTGTCAGGAAATCTGCGAAACCTTTCACCCATGGCCCACCCCAGGGCCAACATTTCCAATTAAAAAAGGACAAAAATTTGGGGTCGGATTGCGCTCTGACCCCCGCAAGGACAGACTGGCATAGGAAATTTTACTCTCTCAACGCCTTCCGGGCCCTGGGAACCCACACCCCCAAAACCCATGTAGTTTTTCCTTCAGATACAGCGAAAGGGGTGTCGAACCGTGCATAGGGCCAAAATTTTGGAGCACTGGCAGTCCATCTTTCACCGCTTAAAACCCCTCTTGCTCCCGAGGTCCCCTTTCAATGGGGCGATTTTTTGGGGCCCCCAGCATTTCCCAAAAGAAAATTTTTTAAAGGGGCCCCGTAAGATGGGCCGAACCGGGTAAAACCTTCGGTAAAAACCCAAACCAGTCCCGGGATGCCCGCACCTCTCGTAGTGTACACGTCCTACCCCTTTGGGAAACTGCCTCCCCCTTTAAACGGGGGGCCCGGATATCCCCCTTTTCCGAAGTGCCCAAAATTTCCCAAGTACCTTTTCGTGCTGGAAGGCGGGCCCCTTTTTTTGGCTTAATTTAAGCCCCTGGTCTCGTAGTCTTTCCCCGGGGGAACCTCCGCATTTTTCTGAAGAGGGTCGTCAAAAACAATTTTCCCGAACACCACCCAAATCGTCCGGGTAGATCAGCCCCCCGAAAAAAACCCAAAGATCCCCAAACCATTTGTTCCTTTGGGGGGCCCGGGGAATGCCCCCTGGGTTGGAAAAGCCCAAACGGAAAACCCGATTGAACTGGTAGAGTCCCTTTGGCAAATAAAGCTGTTTTGCCCTTCCTTCCCCAGCCCTGGTACCGGGCCAGAAACCGCTGGCCTTTTTCCGATTGTCAAAAAGGAACTTTGAGGGCCTAGAGCCCCAACACTCTTCTTTCCCGGGGGGGGGATTGGCGCCCACAAAATGGTCGGGGGTTTTAGTTTCCCCTGAAATCTACGCAAAACCTTTGAACCCCCATCTTTTTTTTTGCAAAAAAAACCCAACAGGGGGGCCCAGGGATTTTTAACTCCCTTTTAATCCCCCTTCCCCAGCATGCTGGCCACCATGTTTTTCACTTTTTGGTACTTTCTTGGGGGGGATTTGTCGGAAAGTTTCTGAGGGGCAGGGCTTTTTTTGGGGTGGATTTTGCTCGAGGTAAAAAGCACCCCCAAATTCTTCATCTTTCCCCTCAAGAACCCTCCGGAATTTCCCCAGGGGGGTATTTTTAAAGCAGCTTTTGTTGCCCGAGTCGGGGCCCTGGGGTCAATCCCCTTGACCCAAATAACTCCCCCCAAATTCCTTTCCCGGTCGGGGGCCTCCCTTTGGCCCCCCCAAAGGCATGGGTCCGGGCTGCCTTTTGTCGGGCCAAAAGCGTGACTCCTCTCGCCGGGAATTTTTTTTCCCCAGGAACAGGGGATTCACAAATGGGTTTTCGCAGGAATGGTAAATCGTTCCCCATGCGTTGAGGCATCTCAGGGGTAAACATCCCTTTTCCACATAAAAGGGGCCCAGTTTACCATGGTGGGTTCTGTAAATCTTCCTTGAGACGGGTTTCAACCAAGACTTCCGCCCTTTCAATTCCCATTGGCCCAGGGGGCAAAACAATTTTTTTCATGTCGGGCAGATTTTGATGGGGGTTTTTTGCTGACACCTTTTTTTTCCCTTTGGGTGCCTGGATTTTGGGGGCTCTTCTGGACTGCGGGCCCTCACCATCTTTTCGTATATTTTTCTGAGGGGGCCCGGTCGTGGTGGCCCGCTCCCAAAATTTTTTCCCCCCTTTCTTTGGATGGGAGGTGGTGACCAGGTCTGGGAGCACGTTCTGGCCCCAGGACACATCCACTCCCCTCTGGGAGGGGTGATCACCCCAAAACTCCCTTTCTTGCCAATGCCCTTGCCCCAAAAGTCGGACCTGCACCCAAAAACAACCCTTGTACACCCCGCTCCCAATTTTTGGCTGCCCCAACCCTAAGAGCTGCCATCTTCGGGCTCCTTTCATGTCCCAAGTTCTCTCTTTTAAGGGGAACCCAAGGGCATCAGTTTCACTCGGGACCCGAAACAACTAGACGTGCACTTTTGCCTTCTATTCGCTTCCAAAACGGGGACTACTGGCGAAAAGACCCGTACCCCCCACGCGGGGCTTTTTTTTTCTGTTCCCCCCCACGGGACCCCACTATGGGGCATTTTGGTATTTTAAAAACCCCCGGTTTCCTCCCCCCTTCCCTTTTTTGGGGACCCCTATCTCTGGGCGATGGGGCCCAAAAATTTTGGGAAAAGGGGGCCCCCAAAGCCGGAGGGGCCCCCCCCTTAAAACCTTCCGGGGGCCAAACACTGGTGGGAAAAACCCCCTCTTGTTGAACCAAAAAAGGAACCCTTTTTTTTCCAATTTTTTGGAACCCCCTTTGCTTTTTTGGGGATAGGGGGCCCGTTGAAGGGGTGGGAAGGGGGCCCAAAATCAAAATTCCCCTTTGGAGCTTGTGGCGGTTTCCCCTTCATTTCTGGGAAAAATAAAACCCAAAAGGGTTCCTAAAACTCTGCCGAAAAGGGCCAAACCCACATCTGTTAAAGACTCGGGAGTCCCCCTTTTCTCTTTTTTGGGTGCAAACCACAGACTTTACCATAGGGGCAGGGGTTCCCCTTCCCCTTACACGGCCAAGTAGACCGGTAAAACGTGGGTCAGCCATCTTTCGGGTCATCTCCTAAATTTGTCCCGAAAGGGAAATTTATTTACAGCCCCACAATAAACTGGCTCTTGAAAGCTTATTACTTGGGGAAGGGCCCCCCATAGCCGCGGGTCCCGCCGTTTTAAATCTTTTTTCAATTTTCCGTGGGGCATTGGGGGTTTTGGCTAAGGGGTCCCCCCCTCTTTGGGGCCCGGTTAAAAAAAGCATTTCCGGGTGCACCTTTTTGGTAAACCCCCTTGTGCCCCCCAAACACAAAATTTTTTTTTCCCCAATTTCCCTTTCAGCCGGGGTGCACCATTACTGTCCCAAACGTCCCCCCCCAAAAGGCCCCGGGGCTTTTTTTGGGCCCCATTTCCCGGACTAATTAATTTTTTTAAACCCTACGCCCCCTTTTCTGTCCAGTCCTGCAATGTCAGGTTTTTCCATAAAATTTTTGGGGGGGTTTTGCAATGTGGCCCAAAAGGGAAAACAAAAAACCTTTTACTTGGCGGGAAACTGTGGGGGCCCCCTAATTTTGGCTCGGGGCCGCCCGCCATTAAACCCCGGGGGGAAATCCCCCGCCGCGCTCCATCCATAACATCCCCTGTACCCTAATACCCAAGTTGTAACCCCGATCCCGGGGGCGGGTTTTTCCCGGAAAAACCGTGAAGTCACGAAAAGAACCCCGACCCCCAACACCAGCTAAACCAACGGTTTTTTTACTAAAATTTTCGGGAAAACAAGAGGGTGAAAAAACCCCCAAACAAAAAATTTAAAAAAAAATGTATCCTGGGCCCCCTTTGCTGCACACCGCCGCCAAAGTGTCCTCTCTGGATGCCCGGTAACTTTACCTAACCGGGGGGTTTTGGGGAAAAGGCCCGGGAATCCCCCTTTCCCTTTTTAAATCCGTAATCCCCAAGGGGCAATTGTGTGGGGTGGCGGGTTGGGGGGGTGGGGTTTGCCGAAAAGAAAGCTTACAAAAACCCCTTTAAGGGGTTTTACCCCTTCCCCCCCAAACAAAATTGACAAAAATTTTTCCCTACGATAAACCCGGTTTCCCAAAGTGTAATGGTGCACTAGAAAACCCCCTTCAAGTCCTGAACAGGGGGATGTTTTTTGGGGAAACCCCTCCTTTGGCTGAAAAGGGCCCAAAAACTAACTAAAAAAATATAAAGGCCTTCTCACACCCCTGGGGTTTTGTTGGCGTGCCGCACCGTGAGGTACCTTAAAGATGGCCGGGCAATCCGGTCCCCGGGTGCAGACCCTTGTGGATAATTGGAGGGTCCGGTGCAGACAGTCCTCTCTATCTTGGCAGCTTGCCTTTCCCTTGGGCCCAGGATTTCTCTCCCTCTTCATTTCCGAGGCCTGAGGGACAGTCGGCCCCCCCTTGTCTCTGGAACAACTTTAATTCCCCCTTCCCCTTTTTAAACTAAGTTTCGGGTCTCATCGGTTCTCCTCTGATTTCCAGCAGTTCAAAAAGGGCGTAAATGTGAAAGTTGTATCCCTATGTCCCTAAATTTGCATATACGGGAAACGGGACATAGGGACATCTTGGGGCCCAAATAGTAAATACAAAAAATTATTTCACAACTGTTATGAAAGGGGTTTTTTGCTTGGAAAAAAACAGGGGGGCCTGTCCCACCCCCCACATTTCCCTTTCATAAATTCTAATTTATTTTTATTTTCCAAACTAACGGGATTTGTTTTTATTTTTTTAAGAATTAGCAAAATTGTTTTTGTAAGGGTTTTTTTAATAAAACCTCAAACCCGGGCTTTACAGTTTAAGGGGCCCCCCGGGCAAGCAGTGCAGGGGCCCAAACCCAAATCCATAAAATTAAATCAGGCCCCATACCTCTAGCCAGGGCCACATGAACCCAAACTTTTAACCACCCCAACACACCCAATAATCAACCCCCCTACTTTCGGGACCCCCCCTTAATTCTTGTAGGCAGCCGAAACTAAAAAATAAAGGGACAAAGCAGGGGGCGAGGGCTTCCTATCCCCATGGTTTTTTCCCTGTTTGTACACCCTAACATCACAAAAACAGTTAAACATACCCCCAAACACAAGACCCAAACATGCTCCTGGTTTCCCTGGGAAAAAACATTTTCCAAAAGGGGGCCCCCCTGGGTTTTGGGGGGCCCTCTGAAAATTTTGCCTAGTGTGCACAAGGGAAAAAAAGGGGGCCCCGGCCCCTTAGGGGTTGGTAAATGCAGGCTTTAAAATAAAGCGCATGGAACCCCTTTCCCACCCCCAAAACCCCAATTCCCCAAATTTGGAAATAGATGCAATGCTATGGCTATTAAAAAGTGCATCATATAGGGCTGAAATTAGGAAATCTATTACAACCCTTTAAAAACCGGGTATATCATAAAGGGGGGGGGATGGTGAATATTTAAAAACAGGGAAATTTCTACTTCCATACCCCTACCCCTAAACCCCTGCATGAATGCAATGCTATGGCTACTGTATATGTGCATAATATAGGTGCTAGAATTAGAAAATGTATTGCAGGCTAATAGGCAGGTACAACCTGTAGTGTGAACAGTGCTATATGAAAGCAGTGTAGATCCCTTCCACTCACCCCTAGAACTAGAACAATGCAATACTATGGCTATTGTATAAGTGCATTATGCATGTGCTTGAAAAGAAAACTTTATTGCAGACTGATAGCCAGGTACCCCCTGTAGTGTGGTCACTGACAGTGCATATAAGAGAGCAGTGGAGATCCCTTCCACCCTCCATAGCCCATGACCCTGCACCTCCATAGCCCATGACCCTGCACCCCCCATAGCCCACGACCCTGCACCCCCCATAGCCCATGACCCTGCACCCCTGGATGAATGCAATGCTATGGCTATTGTATACGTGTATCATGTAGGGGCTTAAATTGGAACATTTATTACAAAGTGATTAAAACCAGGGACATCCTGTAGTGTGAACAGTACATGTATGAGAGCAGAGGAGAGCCCTTCCACCCTCCATAGCCCATGATCCGGCACCCCTGGATAGATGCAATGCCATGGTTATTGTATAGGTGCATCATGTAGGTGCAGGCTGATAGCCAGGTACAGCCCGTGGTGTGGACAGTGATCTTTCCTTCACCCCTCTTGCACCCCAGGAGAGATGCAATGCTGTGGCTATTGTATAGGTGCAGGCTGATGGCCAGGTACAGCCCGTGGTGTGGTCAGTGGAGGTCACTTCCCTTCACCCCTCCTGCACCCCTGCATGAACATACCTCCCAACTGTCCCTATTTTGGAGGAACAATCCCTATTTTTAACCTTTGTCCCTCTGTCCCTCTTAGCTCTATAAATGTCCTTCTTTTTCATTTAGGAAACAGATTTGCATAAATAAACTGACTAACTTGCTGTAAAAAGTACCTGATTGCTTCCTCGCTGTATATTACATAACAAGTTACTTAATATCTCATCATTGGATACAAAGCAATCCTGAAAATGTCTCCCTTTTTGCCTATCTAAAAAGTTGGCATGTATGTGTTTGGGCGTGGTTAGAGGCGTCGCCTGATGTGTCCCTCTTTGCAATCTCTAAAAGTTGTGAGGTATGCATGAATGCAATGCTTGGCTATTGTATAGGTGCAGGCTGATGGCCAGGTACAGCCCGTGGTGTGGACAGTGCATATATGAAAGCAGTGGAGATCACTTCCACGGTCCTCCACAGCAGATAGGAAGCATCTCCAGTGTATACCAACAGCCCCACACCTCCCCCTCCACTCCTAACATCCCCCACACCTCCCCCTCCACTCCTAAAACTCCCCACACCTCCCTTAATCACTCACTGGTCCTGAAGTAGCAGGGCAGTCTGCAGCTCCGAACTGCCCATGGTGTCAGGGTAGAGGGAGGAGGGGCAGCGTTGCTCATCTCTCCCCAGCAGTGTTCTTCTGCTCTTCAGCGGTGCGCACTGCTGGGGATGGGGAGGGGCAGGGCTGTAGTGCAGGAGCTTAGAGCATCGTCTGGCTGCTGCTTTACACCTCTGCTCCGCTGCCTGCGCTGTGAAGAGAAAAGCGCAGGCTAGACACAGCAATAGCAGAGGCCGCATCAGCCATCACTGTAGCCTGGCCCCTGCTCTGACTGCCCCCGCCCCCTTCTGCTCAAATAACGTGCAGGCACCGCGCAGCAGACCAATGAACATCCCTTGCTATATTTCCTGCCACTCGGCAGAGTAGACAGCTGCCCGAGGGGCCCCCTGAGCTCCCGGGGCCGCCGGGCAAACGCCTACCTAGCCCAATGGAAGAGATGGCCCTGCATAACCTGACTAGTGTGCAAGCCATCACCTGATCCTATCACACGCACATTTGGAGGTTCTTTAGGTACCTATCCCACCATGTTACCACATTGTTTTATGGAACTTGATGATGCACGAAACTTGTTGATGCAAGAAACGCGTCTTCTGAATAAAAGCTGTTTATTGTTGATTAGATGTCCTGCACTGATTCTGGCCGGGGCAGAAGAGGTTCACTGTAAAAGACTTCACTGCAATTTTTAGCATATAAAATTTGGAGAATCTCTTATGAGCAATTAGACAGTTGATACCATGTCATCAACTCTAAATGTGTCTACTTGTTCAGACAGCACACCACTTTTTTGCTAGAGGTTAATTATGGCTACCAAAAATATTGCCTCTGTACCTGGATAATAGTGACTCCTGCCAGCACTTACATCACTGTATCACAAAGCATAAGATGGCTTTCATTGTCTAATTGATAGGTAAGTTAGCCGTTTGTCTTCATGTACAGGAGTCCTGCTCCTCCATACACTATTGTTACCTGGATACCGAGGGTCACATTATGTGTGTGGTGGTCACATGATAAGATGTTACTGGAGGTGTTCATACTGGAGAACTTCTGCTCCTTCATTCTACTGTTACATGGATACCAGGGTGATACCAGGGTCACATGACCTGTGTGGTGATCACATGATAAGATGCTGCTGGAGGTGGTAATACTGGAGAAGTTCTGCTCCTCCATACACTACTGTTACCTGGATACCAGGGGTCATATGACCTGTGTGGTGGTCACATGATAAGAAGCTGCTGGAGGTGATACTGCTGGAGAGGTTCTGCACCTCCATACATTACTAATCTGCTATCTCTCTGCAAACTCTCTTCTCGATCCTCTACAATCAGGTTTCCGCACCCTACACTCACGGAAATGTTTTCTAGAAAGTCTATAATGCCCTCCACACTGCTAAACTCAGGGCAAATACTGTTTGTGTTTTTTCGGATCTCTCTGCAGCTTTGACACTGTTGATCCCATCTTCTTCAGCAGCCCCCTTGGCCTCCAGGACACAGCTTCGCTTGGTTTCCCCCCTACCTCTCTGCCCCGTCCTTCATGTCTCTTTTTTCGGGTTCTCTTCCTCTCTCTCCCCTTGCTGTAGGGGTTCCTCAGGGATCAGTTCTTTGGTCCACCCTCTTCTAACCTATCAGCCCCCTTGGCCAAAACCATCAATAGTTTTGGGTTCCAGTCCCATCTGTACGCTGATACACCAATTAACACCTTCTCCGAGCTCACTCCGCCCTCTACAAAACACCAGTGACTGCTGTCCGCTTTTTTGACATCTGTCCCTCTCCTCTCAACTAAACCTCAAAAAATTGAACTTCTTGTTTTTCCCCATCTACTAACCAACCCCCCCCGTATTTCTGCCAGTGGGGTGGCACCCCCATTTCCCCTAGCAGCAGGCCCGCTGTCTTTGGGTTATACAGACTCTGATTGTCCTTCACCCATATACCCAACCCCTTCGCTGCTCCTGTCCCCTGCACCTCAAAACATCCCGAACCCGTCTTTTTCTCCGTTAAACAACTCAAATTTCCATTTTTTGCTTTTTATTCATTTCGTTTTGACTATGTAACCCCCTGCTTATGGGGTCCCCCCTCTTGTAAACTCCCCCCCTCTCAATCTGTCCTGAATGCGGCAGCCGGGCTTGTCTTTTTCCAGCCCCCCCTTTACTGATCCCATACCCTGTGTCAGTCCTGACGGGTTGTCAAATTCATTAAAGGGATAAATAAAAACAAATCATTTCACCCAAAAGTTTCCCCACAGCCTGCACCCCCCTATTTCCGGTGGCGTGATTAAAAATGGTGTGCTTGGGGGTTGTTAATAGCATGGCCCCTTTCATGTGTTGCCGTGGCTAGAGGTAGGGCCTGATTTAATTTTATGTTTTGGGGTTTAGGGCCCACTGCACTGCTATGCCCGGGGGCCCATAATGCTGTAAAGACGGTTCTGTATAAACAGGCATGTGGGCTGTAACATTTCTGCTTTCTAGATAGGGGTCTACAGCACTAGTACAACAGAGGTACAAGAGCAGAATTTTAAATACATTTAAATTGTACGATTTCCCAACAGACCCATGTGAAGCCCGGTAACTCTGCTCTCTTATATATTTATATATGTAATCTGACATCTGTATTGATGGGGTCAAATGTGGTTAGATTTTAAAGAGATTCTGAACCTGTGACCAGAACAATTTAATGTGGTGAAGTCTCAGAAAATAAAACTGTATGTTCGACGTTGGTCGTGACTTTATTATTTTTATTATTATTAGAATTATTATTAATTTAATAGACAAGTTTGTGTTTGATCTATAGCTGAGGATAAGTAGAGGAGCAGCGTCATTAGATTCATACTATGATCCTTATCATTGGCACCGAGAATCAACAGTAATAGCAATTTTATTATTTCTTTATTTATGCAGATTTTAGACACGATCATTTTAACTCTTTGTGACGAAATGCTTGATAGACAAGTTTGTTTGAAAGCCAAATCTACAAACCTTAACCCCTTTAGCCTGAGCCTGAAAAGTACTTAATAATCAGCTAAATTGTGTACTTTTTGCCTCCTTGTGTTTCAACAGTCGTAAATTTTTTATCTTTTAACACAGTTGCGTGAGGACTTGTTTGATGCGGGAGAAGTTGTATTTTTGGGGGCATAGTTTAAGTTCACAAATCAATTTCTGCAGAATTTTCTTTGTTTTTTTATTTATTTATTTGTTGATATTTTTATATAATTTTTTTTACACTATTCACATTTTACACTAAATAACCAGTTAGGGGAATTCTACAGGTTATTATGGTCGTGTAGATATCGAATATGTGTAGGGGTTTTTTGTGTATTGTATGCACAATAATTTTTTAATTAAATATTTTTTTTTATTTTATCATTTATTTTATTTATTTACTTTTTATGTTTTTTTACTTATATACTTTTTGTTTTCTATTTTTTTTGTTTATGTATTTCAGTTTCATGTTTTTTAATTTTTTTTAAAATTCCATTAAGGGATAACTATTGTACATTTTTTTTACACTTAGTGATGTATTACCATATTCATGTACACTAATACATTACAATCTGTGTTAGTTCGACACAGGCAGCAGTAAGGGCAGCACACAGCATGCCCTGACTGTAGACTTGTCACATAGACAGTCCTGAGGCTACTATAGGTCCCCAGGACTGACTGTTCAGATGTTCCCCAGGCTCCATCAGTCAATGAGAGTCGTGATCACCCAATGGAGGATGGGAATGCC
Organism: Phyllomedusa bahiana; assembly: GCA_025379985.1. Lineage (NCBI taxonomy): Eukaryota > Metazoa > Chordata > Amphibia > Anura > Hylidae > Phyllomedusa > Phyllomedusa bahiana. Next base: position 81,478 of record JAODAL010002289.1, on the reverse strand, counting down.
CTTTGATGATGCTGTGGTCACGGACCGTGGCAGTCAAAGGGTTAAGCGCCGGGGATCAGAGGTTTTCTCCATTTCCAGGGAACTTGCAGAGACTGCTTTAAGAGCAGGACTGTTAAGTTCAGCTCTGTTTCTGTGCAGCTTTGGGGCTGGGAGCAGTAAAACCCCTATAATAGTGACCTGCAATGCCCGTCGTCAAAAGACAGTGGCTGATCGTTAAGGGGCTAAACATTAGACTCCTCCCTGCCGATCTTCAAATGATACAAAACGTTAATATCCGCCATGAAAGATCTATGGGTATCTTTTCCAAGTAAGATCTGGAGAGCCACAAGGTGGAGACCACTGCCATCGACCTTAACCTTTACTTTGACCTTAAACCGTAATTTATATAGATGCATAATAGGTCTGTGTTGTTTGCAGGCATCATTGAGAGTCCATAGACCGCTGTGGACCAATTTACCACCTCTGTGTACCTTTTACTTAGAGGAACAAAAAGGTATTAACTCACAGATAACTACTTAAGCTTGACGGCAACATGTATAAACGGGGCTGCACCAGAAGTCTGGAGTCTTTTTAGCCCGTCATCTAGCACAGCTATATTGTTAAAACCTGCCGCGCCCCAATAACAAGTGCATTACAGAGTGCCCGCGGCATTTTGTAATGCCCCTGATTTCGGGGGGCATGCGGGAGGTGGGGTGCACTAGAAATGTACAAGCTATAGATTTGTAGCTTCAGTATGGCAATTCCAGGCGCATTACAGCTACAACAGGTAGAGCACTTTCAAAGTGGTTTACCTGAGCCAGAAGTGTCTTCCTAGTGCTAGAATGCAGCTGATTTATGACCCGATGTAGACTGGGTTCATAATTCAGGTGCATTCTACACTACTACAATATGCACAAAAATTGGCGTCTAAACAGCAAAAATCATACATGTCTCCCTTAGGCTATGTTCACACGACTTAACTGCGGGGTGTAATTTCGCCCCGCAATTACGCTGTGTGGCCGGGAGCGGGGGAGGGAGCGGGGGGCCGGCACAACGCCGGCCCATAGACAATCACTTCGCCGGGCGGGGAGAGGAGTAGTAATCCATCGTTCTATATGTGAACTTTGAATTACCGTTATGAAGGGGCCGTTTCGGCCCGTAATTGGCGCACTCCGGCGCGTAAGTACGGACCGAAATACGGCCCATTTTAAGCCGTGTGAACATAGCCTTAGAGTCTCCATGTATCAGGTTAGAGATGGGCGAATTTCTCAAAAATTCGATTCGGTCACTTCGCCGAATTTTCCGACAAAATTCGTTTCGGTCCGAATTACTTTGGCACGAATCGCGTTAAAAAACAGCTATTTCCAGGCTGCACAGAGCCTGCAGGGTGCTGTAGAACGTTGTGCCATGCTTAAATATGCAGAGGGAGCTTGGTTTGGTCTTCATACAATGTTGTGTTTTAGTATGACACGCAGATGACTGCCGCCGCTCTTAGAATCGCTTCACTATAAAATTCCCGGGCACTTAAGAGGGCAAAACTGACCAAAAAACTCAAGCGGGAATGTAGCCTGATAAAGTCATGCCAGCGAAAGCTGGAAAAAAACAAGCTGAGAACTCAGGTGGCAACATTAGTGACAGAGTGTGGAGGTGATGGCAGCAGCCACAGCAGCAGTATGAAGTCAGGCAGTGGCCAATGACATTCTGGAGGTGGAAAAAAACAGGAGGAGGCCACAGAGTGGCGCAATGATGAGAGCGGAGGTCACGGTGGCAGCAGTATGAGGTCAGGCAGTGGCACAAGGGACATTCTGGAGGTGGCAAAAAGTAGCAGGCCACAGAGTGGCACAATGACACAGTGTGGGGTCACGGTAGCAGCAGCATGAGGTCAGGCAGTGGCAAAATCTCATTTGGAGGTGGTAAAAACTGGAGTAGGCTACAGAGTGGACAAGGGACAGAGGATTTGGGGGCCCGCAGCAGCAGCGTGAGGTCAGACAGTGACACAGTGACCAGTTTTGGGGTCACGGCAGCAGCCACAGCAGCAGCATGGGGTCAGACAGGGCACAATGAATTTTGGAGGTGGCAACACAGGTGTAGGCCACAGAGGGGCACAATGACAGAGAGTGGAGGGCACGGCAGCAGCAGCATGAGGTCAGACAGTGGCAAAATGACACAGTGTGGAGGTCACGGCAGCAGCCACAGAAAGCAGCATGAGGTCAGAAAGTGGCACAATGACATTCTGGAGGTGGCAAAACAGGTGTAGGCCACAGAGTGGCACAATGACTGGAGTGGAGAGCAAGGCAGAAGCACATGAATTTCAGACAGTGGCACAATGACACAGTGTGGAGGTCACGGCAGCAGCCACAGCGCAGCATGAGGTAAGACAATGGCACAATGACATTTCTGGAGGTGGCAAAACAGGAGGAGGCCACAGAGTGGCACAATGACTGAGGCGGAGGTCCCGGCGGCAGCAGCTAGGTCAGGCAGTGGCACAATGACATTCTGGAGGTGGCAAAACAGTAGCAGGCCACAGAGTGGCACAATGACACAGTGTGGAGGTACGGTAGAAAGCAACATGAGGTCAGGCAGTGGCACAATCTCATTCTGGATGGTGGCAAAAACTGGAGAAGGCCACAGAGTGGCACAATGACAGGGGAGTGGAGGGCACCGGCAGCAGCAGCAATGAGGTCAGACAGTGGCAACAATGAAACTGTGTAGAGGTCACGGCAGCAGCCACGCAGCAGCATGAGGTCAGACAGTGGCACAATGACATTTGGAGGGGGCCCAAAACAGGTTTTGGGGCCACAGAGTGGCACAATGACAGAGAGGGAGGGCACGGGAGCAGCAGCATGAGGTCAGACGTGGCACAATGAACAGTGTGGGGGTCACGGCAGCAGCCACAGCAGCAGTATGAGGTCGACAGTGGCACAATGACATTCTGGGGTGGCAAAACAGGAGGAGGCCACAGAGTGGCACAATGACTGAGAGTGGAGGTCACGGCGGCAGCAGAAATTGGGGTTTCAGGCCCAGTGGCACAATGACATTCTGGAGGGGGGCAAAACAGTAGCAGGCCACAGAGTGGCACAATAACCAGTGTGGAGGTCACGGTAGCAGCAGCATGAGGTCAGGCAGTGGCACAATCACATTATGGAGGTGGCAAAAACTGGAGTAGGCCACAGAGTGGCACAATGACAGAGAGTGAGGGGCCCGGCATCAGCAGCAGGAGGTCAGACAGAGGCACAATGACACAGTGTGGAGGTCATGGCAGCAGCCACAGCAGCAGCATAAGGTCAGAAAGTGGCACAATGACATTCTGGAGATGGCAAAAAAAGGAGTAGGCCACAGAGTGGCACAATGACGAGATTTGAGGTGACGCGGGAGGAGCACAGCTGATGTCAGAGAGTGGAAAGTGACACAGGGGTGGATGTCACGGCACCGCAACAGCAGCAGCAGCATGAGGTCATGAGTGGGCACAATGGACAGAGTGTTGAGGTGGGTGGGAATACCAGTTCATGGTAAAGATGGTGGTAGACAGATGGGGAAACTGTCAGCAGATGTGTGGCATCAGGCGGGTGGCGGCATCAGAATAGGGGCTGAGGAAGGTAGTTTGAACCCAGACTGATGCCTAAGGCATTGGTGTGTGGAATCCTGGCCGATCCCCGCCGGATTCATCTTGACAAAGGTCAGTCGTTTTCCCCATTTCCCGTGGACAAGCGGGTTCTCCTTGGGGTAACGATGGCCCCCGCCGCACTGAAAAACCCCGCTTTTGATGCCACCCCTATGGCCGGGCAGGACAGCTTCTCCACTGCAACTCGGCAAGTTGCGGCCACACCCTCCATTTGGGCTGCCCAGTAGTCCAGCGGATCTTCTAACTGGGTGGCAGATTGCTGTCAAGTAGGCCACCACCTGTTGGTTCAGGGACTGCTCCAGGTCCTGCTGCTGCTTCTGCTGTCGACTACCCTCCTCACTAGGCGGGTGAAGAAAGCTGCTCATCAGTGTCTCCAGACTTAGGTTGCTGCTGATGGAGCTGGTACTGCTCCTACCCCCCCACCTTCTCCCAGCAGCCGCGGCAGTAGTATGTGAGCGCTGAGGAACCCCCCGGTCAGACCTGTCAGAGGAGGGACGATGTGGCACATAGGCAGCGGCCAACTGATAACGGATGGATTTCCCCAAAGTATTTGGTTTGTCCTCCCTCTCAATAGCTGGGAAAAAGGCTCCCCTTTTGGACCAGTAGCGAGGTCCAATAGGGTGGAGAGCCAGAAGCATCCCTCTGCCGGATGCTGACTTTTCGGCGGTCTCTAGCCAGGCAACACAGCCTGCTGCGGCCCATCTGCACAAGTGACTCCGAGGGCTCCCTGCCTCCACTCCACTGTATACTGCCACGGTGCTTGGGGTTATCTGCCTCGTCTTCCTCATCTCCATCTACCTCTCCAGCTGCTCCTGCTCCTCCTCTTTGTCACCTGGGTAGAAATCCACTCATTTCACCAGACAATGCTTCTGCTCCAATGTCCTTTCCTCCTCCTCCATTTCAGTCCCCACCCGGGCTCATGTTGCCGTGAGATGTAGTCGCCACGTCTCCAGGCCCCTGCCCAGACAGAGTTTTCCGGATCTGGTCCCGGATATTTAAGCAGTGGAATGACGTTATTCATCCCTAGTCCTGGCAACTGACAAATAACCGTGGCCCCCTCGAAGGGCCTCAACAAACGGCAGGTGTCACGCATGAGCTGCCACTGGCTGACATCAAAGTTACACAGGGGAGTACTCCTGTCCGCCAGGATCATCAAAAAAATCGTTAATGGCCTTTCTCTGTTCATACAGTCGGTCCAACATGTGCAGGCTGGAATTCCCAAAAGGGTGGAAACATCACATATCAGAGTGTGTTGGGGGAGGCCGTTCTGCCGCTGCAACTCGAGGGAGGGTGTTTCCTGGCTTTGTACGAATGGATAAAGTGCATGCAATTGTTTCCTGGCCAATTTTCAGAATTTTTCTGAAGATCTGTGGAAGGGCTTCAGGAAACCTTTTCACAACCAGATTGAACACGTGCGCATGCAGGGCGCCCTGGATCATCCTCCTCAGTGCAGCGCGGACACCATGTTCCTCCCATTGTCCGTCACATGGTTCCCATTTGCAGTTGGCGCGGAGAAAGCCACACATCGATTTCTTGCTGCATGACGCGGAGCAGTTCCTCCCCTGTGTGACTTCGTTCGCCGAGGCAAGCCAGGTGTAGAACTGCGTGACACCGCTGTGCCCTACACATGTGGTATGATGGAGCAGTACTTGTGGAGGCTGAGATGGTGGTGGTGGTGGAGGAGGCGGACATTGGCGCAGGAGACACAGTTTGACGACGTGGAGGAGAGAGCGGCCAAGTTGTTGGTGTTCCTGGGCAGGAAGCACATTCACCCAGTGGGCCGTAAAGGACATGTACTGGCCCTGACCGTAGTTACAGCTCCAGACGTCCGCACTGCCGTGCACCTTGGAACAGACCGATATGCTCAAGGACTGGCCCACCTTCTGTTCTACATATTTATGAAGTGTTGGTACTGCCTTTTTGGAAAAGAAATTACGGCTTGGAACTCTCCATCTCGGCTCGGCACAAGCCATTAGTTCTCTGAACGGTGCAGAGTCCACCATTTGGAAAGGGAGGGACTGCAGTACCAACAACTTGGACAGGAGCACGGTCAGCTGCTGCACCTTAGGATGGTTGGACGCATACTGTTGTCTCTTTGCAATCGCCTCGCTGAACGACTGCTGGCGCCATGAGTAGCGAGGAGCAGGATCATCTGGACCGGGAGATGATGGCAAAGAGAAACAGCTCCCTTCTGCAGAGGTGGTGGAGCCTTGACTGGCTGCAATGGCATGTGTGCCACTGGGCGCTGCTGTTGCTGCGGCGGCAGGATGGACCACCACATCTGAGCCACGTTTCTCCCAGGCCACCGGATGGTGACGCTGCATGTGTTGATGCAGGTCTGTGGTGCCAACGTTAGCTCCCTGGCCATGCTTCACTTTCTGCCCACAGATTCTACATATACCCATATTCGGCTCCTCCGGTGTTTTAGCAAAGAACTTCCACACCACCAAGTATCTGATTTTACCGCCAACGCTCCGCACTGAGTGACTACTACCGCCGCTGCATCGCTGAGCCCCTGTGCCACTACTTTCTTGGACCTGCGAAGCGGGTTTTCTACCCCATGGCCGCTTGGCTCCAGACCTCACACTGCTACTACCCTGCTAACTCACGGCCACACAACCCACTTGCTGGCTGCGCTGCTTCCTGATGCGCAAGCTGACGCCCCCTTCTCCTGACGATGATGAAGCCCTTGCTTCACCCGGCTCCCAAGTGCGGTCGGGCTACATCATCATCTATTTGTGTTTCATCGTCACTGCTGTCCTCATCACCGGTCTTGGTATGCCGAGGCTAACGCCTCACAACATGACCTCCCATGCCACTCTCAACATCTATACTTTGCCGCCTACTGCAAGAAGCTGGGGATATTGGCCCCATTTCTTCGCTGCCAAGTAGCTGCCGACTGCCCTCCTCAAATTGTTCATCCTCGCTATATAGTGGCGCTGAGCCCAGACCACATAGTAGATCTCTGGCTGAGGGAACCGGATGGGACAGAGGCGGGCTGAGGACAGGTGAGGGCCGCTGACCCGCTCCCGGGCCATGCCAACTTCAGGTTATGAAAAAATAACAGTTTGCCAGCAACTCCAAGATCAATGAAAAACTGGAGGTCTTTATTAAACAAGATAAAAACGTGGAGACAAAAGATGGCAGCAACTTAGGGTTGTGTCTGACGTTCCCACCGACTCTTGGCTGGGGTTGTCAGATGTCATCTGGGAGGAAGTGGATGACCTAGTCAACCAATCAAGAACCCTTGGGTTGCTGAACAACACACGGCCGCTAGATGACAGCGGCAGTTCTGGCCTCACCGAGTGACCCCTGCTGCGACGTCCCCTTGCTGTGCTGCGACCTGGGCCTGTTCCAGGAATGTTTGTGCCACTGCCACTCGCAGGTGCAGAGCCTGCCACCTCTCTGTCTGACATACTGTTTGTTCTAAAATGTACAGACACTGTTTGATGAAGATATCTGTATATGATAAATATACACCCTGTATTTGACTCCAAATGAACCCACTAAGAAGCTTGGGTAACCCTTGGATATAAATTGCGCTCCACAAATGGGCAGAAAAAATTGACTTGTATGTGCCGCTTAAAAACTCTGTGTATTTTACTGAATAACAAGCAAACATGTATAGAAAGAAGGATCGCTCACCTTGCCTTCATCAGGGGCTTGAAAATCACAGTCCTCAGCTGGTTCATAAGTTCACAGGCGCTCGGAATCCTGGCTGCACTATTACTATGTGAATAAATGCAAAGTACGTTTTTCACCAAGATCGCTGGATCCATCTACTTTTTTCGCTGTATTATTTTACTGAATGTAAAGGCTTAATTAACCTTTGGATATGAATTATGCTACAGAATTTCTTCTGTGGCGGTGAAAAAGAAAGTTTCTTTTACTGAGTGCAACTGCAGAAAAATACTTAGTTAACCCTTGGATGTAAATTGCGCCAAAGAATTGAGCCACCACAAACTACTAGCTTTGTAGCGTGTTACAATGGCGTGTTTTTTACGCTACACAACAAGAGATAAAATTGTAATTAACCTTTGCTTGTGAATTAAGCTACGGGAAAAATGTATATATTTTGGCTGTCAAAAAGAAGTAATATTTGATTCACAACAGCTGAAAAACAACGCTTAATTATCCCCTGGATGTAAATTGCACCAAAGAATTGAGCCACCACAAACTACTAGCTTTGTAGCGTGTTACAATGCCGTATCTTTTATGCTACACAACAAGAGATTAAATTGTAATTAACCTTTGCTTGTGAATTAGGCTACAGGAAAAATGTATATATTTTGGCCGTGAAAATGACGGTTTCTTGGAGTCACCACAGCAGAAAAACAACGCTTACTTAACCCCAGGATGTAAATTGCGCCAAAGAATTGAGCCACCACAAACTACTAGCTTTGTAGCGTGTTACAATGCCATGTTTTTTACGCTACACAACAAGAGATAAAATTGTAATTAACCTTTGCTTGTGAATTAGGCTACAGGAAAAATGTATATATTTTGGCGGTGAAAATGACGGTTTCTTGGAGTCACCACAGCTGAAAAACAACGCTTAATTAACCCCTGGATGTAAATTGCGCCAAAGAATTGAGCCACCACAAACTACTAGCTTTGTAGCGTGTTACAATGCCGTGTTTTTTACGCTACACAACAAGAGATAAAATTGTAATTAACCTTTGCTTGTGAATTAGGCTACAGGAAAAATGTATATATTTTGGCGGTGAAAAAGACGGTTTCTTGGAGTCACCACAGCTGAAAAACAACGCTTAATTAACCCCTGGATGTAAATTGCGCCAAAGAATTGAGCAGCCAAAAATGAAGTGGTATTTGTATTGTAAAAACGCTGTTTCTTTAAATGAATACAACAGGAACTGGCTTAGATCCCCCTTGGATATTCAATGTGCTGTGAGCAGATAGCATTAAAATGTATATGCAGCTGCAGTGGACGCACACTGGACTTCAGATCCAATACCCAAAAAAATCAGAAATAGAACGTTAAGAGAAGCAGTCTCTGAGACAAGCTGAGACACCCCCCAAAAATCGCTGTATAAAAATTAGTTCTTCAGTAACAATCAGCCGCGGCAGCACCTTCCCTGATCAGTACAGTGAGAGCGGTATGAGCTCCCAGCGTCGCGCCCGTACTTATATAGTGTGGTGACGTCACAGAATCCCTCCGGTCTCTGATTGGCTTCACCTCTGCACATGTCATGCAGGCTATGCCCTTCTTCCTCCAAGAGTGCTTCACCCCATGTAGCGCCATGTGCTCGCAGCCATTTTATCAATCAAAAGCACACTTAGTTCACACAAAGTACCCCAAAGTTCGACTTCATTCCGAACCAAAGTTTTCCTGAAATTCTAAATGAATTCCACTTCGTTAGAATCAATTCGCCCATCTCTAATCAGGGTGCATCCACATATTAGATGCTAAACTTTGCAAGTTCTTTTTATTTCATTCACTGTCGGTTTATATGAAAGACACAAAGAGTCTCCATTACTTGGGGACCTAACTTCTCTACTGAGGCCACTTCTTTCTGCCTTTCTCTTTCATATTTAGCTCTATCTAAGTTGGCATTTATTACCTGGTGACCTTGGCCTTCAATAAGTGGAAGTGAGTCAGGGACCCTTTCAAAACTGTGCGGTGAGGTCAAACATTTTCTATATATACCCTCATTGTTCCCCATCCTACGTAGATGAGTGGAAGTGACCACATGCTTATCTTAGAGAGTCACTGGCTGGGATTCTTCCATGATCACTATAGATTTCATTGGGGAGGGCCATGTGTATGATAGGTCATATCCTGTATAAGGACTCAGGTGGGGTCCAGGTTCTAAAGGTTGGATGAGGACTCCTTACTAATTTTTTGGCACCCTTACCAACCTTAATCTAACTTTGGGCACAATTACTCCTGGGACCCACTGGTGATTAATCCATGGATTCTACTTCTGATCCTGTCCATGAAGGCTTATAATCTGCAAGGGGGGGGTGGGAAAAGAAAAGGGGTGGAAAGGGGGCGACTTTTTTTTGTGGTGGAAAGGGGGTTGCGGGGTTATTGTAGGTTGGAGGAAATTTGTGGGAAATTTGTTTTTTGGGGTTTTGTAGAGGGGGAATTGAGGCTTTGGGGGGAGTGGATTTCCTAGAATAGGGGGAGAAGCACAAGAAAAAGGCTTGAAGGGGTTGTGTGAGGAAGCTGACAAAAAAGAGAGCGAGAAAAAAGATTGAAATGAGGGGGGGTTTCAGGGGGGAAAAGGAAAGAGATGTAGGGAAAGGGCAGGTTTTTGGATGGAGATTACTTAAAGGGGGGGTAACAGGAGATTAGGGTAAGGTGTATGGGGGGCAGGTTTTTGGGATGGAAAATTAATGAGGGAGGTATCAAGGATTAGGGCGAGATGAGGGAAAGGCAGGTTAGGGAAAGGAGTTTTCATGAGGGGGTATCGGGAAAGGATTGGGGGCGAGATTTTAGGGGGGAGTTTATGGATGGAGTTTTACATGGGGGGGAGGTATCGGAGATTATGGTACAAAATGTATGGGGGAGGTTATGGATGGAGATTCGGAGGGGAGGTTTCGGGAAAGATTAGGGCGAGATTTTATGGGGGATTTTTTGGGAAAGGGGAGTTTTCATGAGGGGGGTATCGGGGAAATTAGGGTAGAGATGTATGGGGGGCAGGTTGTTGTGGGATTACAGGGAGGGAGGTTTTCAGGCAAATTGGGGTAGGGGATGCATGGGGGGACGGTTAGGGGGGGGGGGGGGAAGGGAAAGATTACATGGGGGGGTATCGGGGAGATCGGGGCCCAGAGATTTTGTGGGGACAGTTTAGGGAGGGGAGATTACATGAGGGGGGGTTGTCAGGAGTTTTGTGTAGAGATTTTTGGGGGGGAAAGTTTAAATGGAGATTACTTTGGAGGGAGGTATAAGGAGATTTAGGGGGGAAAATTGAAATGGGGAGGAAGGTTATGGATAGAGATTACATGGGGGGTATCAGGAGTTTTGGGTAGAGATGTATGGGGGGAGGTTATGGATGGAGAATTACATGAGGGGAGTAAAAGGAGTTTGGGCAGATTTTGTAGGGGGGCGATTTTTGTTTTGGAGTTTTACATGAGGGAGGTATCAGGAGAAAAGGGCAGAGATGTATGGGGGGGGGGTTTTGGTTGGGGATTACATGAGGGGGGGTTCAGGAGATTGGGCAGGATTGTAGGGGGGGAAACAGGTTAGGAAATGGGATTACAATGAGGGAGTTATCAGGAGATTAGGGCAGAGATGAAAGGGGGGGGACAGGTTATGGATGGAGACCCCCTGAGGGGGGGGTTTATCGGGAGTTAGGGGCAGAGTTTTATGGGGGGGACGGGTTTTATGGATGGAGTTTAAACTTGAGGGGAGGTATCGGAGTTTGGGGCCCGGAGGGTATGGGGGGGACAAAGGTGATGGATGGAGTTTACAGGGGAGGTATCAGGGATTAGGGCGAGATGTCCGGGGGGGAAAGGTTTTATGGATGGAGATTACAGGAGGGGAGGTATCAGGAGATTGGGGCAGTTTTTTAAATGGGGGGGACGGTTAGGGATGGAGTTTTCATGAGGGGGGTATCAGGAGTTTTGGGGCAGAGATGTATGAGGGGGACGGTTATAGATGGGTATTAAATGGGGGAGGAAATCAGGAGATTGGGGTTTGGTGTATGGGGGGATGTTTTTGGATGGAGTTTTCGTGAGGGAGTTAACAGGGGGTTTGGGGGCGAAAATGTAGGGGGACGGGTTTTGGATGTAGATTACATGAGGGGGGTTTATAAGGGTTAGGCAAAAGAGGAAAATTACATGGGGGAAGTATCAGGGTTTGGGTACAGATGTGGGGGGGGGGGTTATGGATGGGTTTAAAGTGAGGGAAAGGATCAGGGATTAGGGCAGAGATGTAGGGGGGACGTTTAGGGATGGAGATTATGTGGGGAGGTATCGGAGTTTGGGGTTTGGGTTTGTATGGGGGTCGGGTTTTATGGATGGTTTTTTACTTGAGGGGAGGTTTCGGAGATTGGGGTTTAAAGTTACGGGGGGGGGGTTTTAGGGTGGGGAGTTTTCGTGAGGGAGTTATCAGGGGGTTTTGGGCCGAGATGTTTGGGGACAGGTTAGGAGGGGAGTTTTTTCATGGGGGAGGTATCGGGAGATTGGGGCAGAGATGGGGGATTACATGGGGGGAAGTATCAGGAATTAGGGAAAGAGATGTAGGGCTGGGGGTTTTATGGATGGTTTTTAAACTGAGGGGGGGGTATCAGGATATTAGGGCCGGGAGTTTGTATGGGGAAAGGTTATGGAGGGAGATTACATGGGGAAGTATAAGAGTTTGGGGTTTGGATGTTTTTGGGGGGACGGGTTATGGTTGGAGTTTTACATGGGGGGGGATCAGGAAAATTAGGGCGAGATGTACGGGGGAGGTTTTTGGATGGGTTTTAATGGGGAAAGAGGTATAGGAGATTAGTGTTTTGATTTTATGGGGGAGACGGGGTTAGGGAAAGGAAAATTAATGGGGGGAGGTATCAGGAGATTGGGGAAAGGATGGAGGGGGGGGGCCGGTTATGGATGGAGATTACATGGGAGAGGTTAGGAGATTTGGGGCAGAGAAGTATGGGGGAGGTTATTAAAGGAGATTACTTTGGGGGGGATTTTAAAAAGGAGATTGGGGGTGGGGTTTTGGTATGGGGGGACAGGTTATGGAGGGTGTTAAAAATTGAGGGGAGAAATCAGGAGTTTTGGGTAGAGATGAAAGGGGGGGACAGGTTATGGATGGAAAACCCCCATGGGGGGAGGTTTTCAAGAGTTTTGGGCAGGGGAAAATAGGGGGGGACAGGTTATGGTTGGGATTACATGGGGGAAAGTATCAGGAGATTGGGTAGAGATGTATGGGGACGGGGTTAGGGGATGGAGTTTTCATGAGGGGAGGTCTCAGGAGATTAGGGCAGGGTTGTAGGGGGGGGGAAACAGGTTAGGGTTTGTAGATTACAGGAGGGGTTAATCAGGAGATTGGGGAGAGAGGGATTGGGGGGGTTATGGATGGAGTTTACATGAGGGGGGGGTTATCAGGAGTTTTAGGGCAGAGTTTGAAATGGGGGGACAGGTTAGGGGAGGGTAGTTTAAATTTGAGGGGGGTATCAGGGGATTGGGGTAGGATGTATGGGGGGGAGGTTATGGATGGAGATTAAAATGAGGGAGGTATTCAAGAGTTTTGGGGCAGAGATGTGGGGGGGGCGGGGTTATGGAGGGAGATTTAATGAGGGGGGTTTAAAAGGGGGGATTAGGGCAGAGATGTATGGGGGACAGGTTTTGGGAGGAGATTACATAGGGGGGGTATCGGGGAAAATTTGGGCAGAGAGGGGGAGTTTACATGGGGGGAAAAAGTATCGGGAAAATTTAGGGTAGAAAATGTATGCGGGGGGTTATGGATGGGTTTTACGGGGGGAGGTATCGGGAAAGTTTAGGGCAGAGTGTTTTTGGGGGGAAGGTTTTATGGGGTTGGAGATTCCATGAGGGGATATCGGGGAGTTTAGGGCAGGGGTTTGTATGGGGGGACAGGGTTAGGGGATGGCGTTAAACTTTGGGGAGGTTTCGGAAAGATTAGGGCAGAGATTTTAGGGGGGACGGTTATGGTTTGGAGATTACAGGGGGGAAGGTATCAGGAGATTAGGGCAGAGTTGTTTGGAGGGGAAGGTTATAGATGGAAAATTAAATGAGGGAGGTATAAGGAGATTGGGGTTTAGGGGAGTATGGGGGGATGTTATGTAGGGAAATTTAAATTTGAGGGATTAACGGGGGTTTTAGGGCAAAAGTTGTAGGGGGGAAAAGGTTTAAATGGATGGAATTACTTTGAGGGAGGTATTTGGGAGTAGGGCAGAGAGGAGTTACATGGGGGAAGTTTTTATTTGATTGGTAGAGATTTTTAGGGGGGGGGGGGTTTTGGTTTTTTTTTTGTTTTTTTTTTTAAAAAGATTACGTGGAGGGGGGTTTTATCAGGAGATTAGGGAAAGGGGAGTATGGGGACGGGTTATGGTGGGGTTACATTGGGGAGGTATAGGAGATTGGGGGTAGGAGTTTTTATGGCTGGACAGGTTATGGATGGAGATTACATAAAGGGGGGGGTATCGGGGTTTTTGGGGGCAAAAGATAAAAGGGGGGGGGAGGTTATGGATGGAGATTACGTGAGGGAGTTATCAGGAGGTTAGGGCCGAGATGTATGGGGACAGGTTATGGATGGAGATTACATGAGGGAGGTATCAGGAGATTAGGGCAGAGATGGAGATTACATGAGGGGAAGTATCAGGAGATTAGGGTAGAGATGTAGGGGGGGAGGGTATGGGGGGAGATTACATGTGGGGGGGTATCGGGGAAATTAGGGCAGGATTTTATGGGGACATGTTATGGATGGATATTTGCTGAGGGAGGTTTCAGGAGATTAGGGTAGAGATGTTTGGGGGGACAGGTTATGGTTGGATTTTTTACATGGGGGGAAAGGTATCGGAGTTTTGGGCAGGAGTCGGGGGAGGGTTATGGATGGAGATTACATGAGGAGAGGTATCAGGAGATTAGGGTATAGATGTATGGGGGGGAACAGGAAATGGATAGGGGATTAAAAGAGGGGAGGTTTTTCAGGAGTTTTGGGCGGGGGATGTTGGGGGGCAGATTTTTTGGAGGAGTTTAAACAGGGAGGAGAGGTATCAGGAAAAGTGGGCAGAGATTTTATGGGGGCGGGTTTAATGGATGGGGATTACTTGGGGGGGGTATCAGGAGATTGGGGTGGAGTTGTATGGGGGGAAAGGTTAGGATGGAGATTACATGGGGGAAAAGTATCTGGAGATTAGGGTAGAGATTTTAGGGGGGACGGGGTTATGGATGGGTTTAAAATAAGGGGAGGTATCAAGAGATTGGGGGCAGAGATTAGGGGGGGGAAGGTTAGGGGATGGAGTTTACAGGGTAGGTATCAGGAGATTAGGGCGAGTTGGAGTTTTACTTTAAGGGGAAGTTAAGGAATTTGGGGTAGGGGAAGTAGGGGAGGGACGGTTATGGGGGGTTTTTTAAATGGGGAAGTACCCGGGAAAGATTGGGGCCCGGGAGTTTTTGGGGGGGGAAGGTTATGGATGGAGATTTTTTTGAGGGAAGTATCAGGGGGGGTTGGGGGAGAGATTTTTGGGGGGACAGGTTAGGGATGGAGATTACATGAGGGGAGTTAGCAGGAGATTGGGGTAGAGGTGTTGGGGGGGGTTTTTGGGGGAGGGGAGATTACTTGGGGGAAAGGTATCAGGAGATTGGGGGTTAGTGTTGGGGGGAAAAGGTTTTGGATGGAGATAACATGAGGGAGGTTTTGGGAGATTAGGGCCGAGATGAATGGGGGGAGGTTATGGAGGGAGGAAAAGAGGGGGTATCGGAAAATAGGGTAGAGATGTTTGGGGACAATTATGGATAAAATTTTTTGAGGGAGGTATCAGATTAGTGTAGAGATTTTTTTGGGGGAAGGTTAGGAGGGGAGTTACTGAGTGGGGGATCTGGAGTTTCAGACATAGATAATTGGGGGGGAGAAAAAAGGGGGACCCTTGTAGGTCGGGTTAGAAATTTTAAATTTTAAATTTTTTTTCTGGGCTTTGAGCACGGGGTAAAGGGATTGGGCCCGGGGCAAGAGGCGTGGAGTACGAGGAGAGAGGTGAACAATTGGACAAGAAATTTAGGACGTTTGAAGGGTGCAACAGTTCAAAACAGGAGGGCAGGGAAGGACCTTAAAGGGGTCGACTCACCGGGAAAATCGCTCTGCTTTTTGTTAAAGACTTTGCAAAAACAAGCATTTTGAAGAAAATGTCCATTCCAGTGTGACCTTTCCCTAGATCTCCCCTTTGCAGGGGGCGGATCGCTTTAGCTCACTATAGCTAAGACCGTTGAATTCTCTTGATAGACTGCCCTTGGGTTGCTATAGCTACGCCCGGGTTTACGACCCTAGTGAGTGGAAGCCAGTAAACCGCCCCTAAATTCAAATGAAACCAGAAAACAGGACTGAGGTGAGATGAATCAATGTAGTGAGAAACCCCTTTAATCTTTTTAAACCCCACCCTTTAACCCTTTTAAACTTAAGTACAAAAATTTTTTTACATTTTTTGTATACACAGTCATGTTAAGGGGGCCATAGATACTCTCAGCCCCTTGTTTTTATGGGGCAAAAAAAGGTATTTGACCAGGTTTATTATGTTTGCTTGAGATTTAGTCTCCATGTAAAAAAAAGAGGGGCCCCAGCTGGTTCTAAGGGGCATTAAAAGGGGGTATAGGCACCGAATTAAAGAAACCCTTCAAAAATTTGTCATCGGGTATACAACCCAATTCCAAAAAATTGGGAACAAATAAATTGTGAATAAAAAAATGAATGCAATGGAGGTGCCCAACATTAATTTTTTTTCAGAAAAGAACGCGATGACAGATCAAAAGTTTAATTGAGAAATGAAACTTTTGAAAAGAAAAATATGTTGATTCCCAAATTTTACAGTGTCTACAAACCAAAAAAGTTGGGGCAAGTACAATTGTGGGTGAAAAAAAGACATTGAGCATATAACGAGCAGTGGAAGACCAATCAACAAATTATGTGAATGCCCAAAATATTGGGTATAAAAAAGCCCCCCCGATGCATGTCTCTCTGAAGCCAAGTGGAAAGAGGATACCAATTTCACCATTGTTGGCAGAAGATGTGCAGGTACCAGGATGGTTTTTTTTTTTTTCCCCAGGTAAAAAAGCAAAGATTTTAAAGTTTCTCATCAACAATACATAACCACCCAAAGATTCCAAAATTGGAAAAATCGCTGTGTGTAAGGTAAAGGTTTAAAAAAATTACTGGTTTGCTGTAAACTACTGCACCTAAAAACAGAAATCCCCCTGTCAAGGAAACAAAGAATGGGCTCGGGAATTTTCCCAAAAAGCAGGAGTGCCCAAAACCCACGGGGCCATGCGCCGTGCGCGGAAACTCTTACAGTGCTAAGGGGAAAACCTTTTCTAAGCAAGCCACAACTCACCCTTTTGCCTGGGCCAGGGGCATTTTAAAATGGAGGTGGCAAAATGGAAAAATGTTCGTGGTCAGATGAGTCACGATTTGAAGTTTTTTATGGAAAGTGGGACCCATCTTCCGGGCCCAGAGAGGCAGGACAACCCAAATTGTTATAAAAGCTCGCCGAGCCCTCTCACTAGGGTCTGGGGGGCAGAGTGCTTGTGGCATGGGCAGCTCGCATGTTGGAAAGGCCCTTAATCAGACAGGGGGTTCGGGTTTCTGAAAAAACTTTGCCCCCCTCTAGATTCGCTCTTTCAGGGAAGACACTGCTTTTTTTAAACAAGAAAATGCCAGACCACATTCTGCAGCAATCACCAAATCATGGCTCTAGGAGTGTACGGGGGTCGCGGCGCTGTCCCCCCCGCGACCCCCCCCCTGACCGCGGGGGTTCGGCCGGGTGCCGTGGCTCCCGTGCCACCCCTTTGGTTCCGGGGCTATGGTGGTTCATTACCTGTCCACCCCCGTGGCGTGCTCCTGCCCGCCCCCATTTGCCGCGATGTCCCAACTGTTAAGGCGCGGCGCAACGCTTCGGGGATTTAAAGGGCCAGTGCCCCAAAATTTGTTATTGGGGCCTGGTTCTTTTTAAGGGAATACGCCCTCAGACTTCCTGCCAGTCCGTTGGGTGTTTTCCGTGAGATTAGAGAGTGTTGGGTTCTGTATTTATCAACCCCCGAAACCGTCCCCTTGTTTACGTTTCCCCCTTTCCGTTTGCCCCCCCTGCCTTTTCCTGTCTTGCCCCGAAACTTGCCGCCTGCCCTTCGCCGTCCCCGTACCCCCCCTTTGGGTTTTGCTTTGTACCGCGACCCCGGGCGCCTCGCAAACAAGTCATCGGGGTAGCGCCTGGGAGCCTCAGCCCAGAAGTCCATCCCCTTTGCGGTGGGCTCCCGGTGAATACCGGGGGCTACTTTAAACCCCCCCCCTGGCGGGCTTAGTATCTCGCTTGCGGGGGTCCACGAATCCACCCTTTTCATTACGTACGGTCTGACCATGCCCCTATTTGTTGGTGTTTACCAGCAGACCTTTCAGGCCCCCCTTTTTTGATTCAGGATCGGGGAAACTTCATAAGCCCCGAAATTGGGACCAGGGTTTTGCTCCCAGTGATTCCGTTGCGAAATCTATGTTTGTCTCATTGGTCTGGCGAAGCCTTAAGGCGTTCCGCTTCCGTACTGCCCCCCTCTCCTTGCAAAAAGGGGCCTTCTAAAGGACTTTGAAATTCCGTCCTGCCCGATCTTCCCCCGAAATTTTTGGGCCCCCCAGGTTTGCAGGGCCCTACCCGACCCTTTGGGTTGGGGCAAGGTGAAGTCATGCGTTTGGGGGTTTTGGTGTCTCTCGCCTTTGCCTGCGAAGCCAAAACCCGCTTCAGGCGCCTCCCGAAATCTACCAAGCCCCCCGGCCTGCCTACGCCATCTGGGACTTTTCTGGCGTCTTTTCGGAAAGACAGGCCGAAATGCTTCCTCCACACCGAGGCCATATGAATGTCCCATAGCGATCTGCAACCAGGCTGTACTCCTCCCCGGCCGTCTATCCCTCTCTCCGTCCCGGGAGACTAAGGCTAGTGTCTGAGTACATCTAGTGGAAACCTCCGTAAATGCTTGCAACGTAAGTCCTCGTCCTCCGGCAGGAGCCGGCTGTACTTTATTCGTAGAGAAAAAAAGACGGTCACTCCGGCCCTGCATCGACTATCGGGGTTTAAATAAAAATTACGGTAAAAAAAACGCTACCCTCTGCCCTATGAACTCCGAACTTTTATCGACCGCCAGCGCGCACGAAAATTATTTCCAAGCTGGATCTACGCGGAAGCTTATAACTTAATCCGCATTCGAGTAAGCGATGAGTGGAAAACGGCGTTAATACGTGTTGAATGGCCACTTCGAGTATTGGTTATGCCATTCGGTCTCTCTAAGCCCCTGCAGTATTTCAGAACTTTGATCAATGAATCTTTTCGTGGACCTACTCACGTCTGTGTGATTGTTTACTTGGACAATATTCAAATTTTGTTCTACCTGAAGTCGAGACTCAACGCCACCGTGTCCGTCATGTCCTCATGCGACTCCGCACCCATCAGCATTTTTGGCCAAACTGGAGAAGTGCCTCTTTGAATGTACCAGCTTCTCCTTCCTTAGGGTACATCGTCTCAGATAAGGTGCCTCCGGATTGATCCTTCTAAACTTCCGCAAGTTTACAGTGGCCACAACCGTGGGCCTTCGGCCATTCAGCTTTTTTGGGATTTTCCAATTTATTATAGAAAATTTATCCAACACTATCTCTACCCTTGTTGGCTCCCTTGGTGGCTCTCACTTAGAAAAATGCCAATCCCAAATCCTGGCCCCCAGAAGATCAAGATGCCTTCAACCGTCTCAAAGCGGCAAATCGCGTCAGCTCCGTTCCTGTCTCGCCCATACCCAAACCGCCCTTTTATTCGGAATGATCTTCTTCTGTCAGTTCCGATGCTGTCCTCCTACAGAGATCCTCCTCTGGTAAACCTACATACTTGTGTTTTTTCTCTAAAACGTTTCTCTCTGCGAGGAAGAATTATACCATTGGGTGAATCGCGAATTACTGTGCATAAAGCTGGCTCTAGAAGAATGTCGTCACCTGCTGGAGGGGGCATCGCCACCCTATTGACAACTTCAGTGACCACAAGAACTCTCCTAAAATCTTCAGTACGGCTCAACGCCTGAACCCCCGACATGCCAATGGTCCACTCTTCTTTGCCCCGTTTTGACTTCATCTACAATTTCGGCTAGACAAGAAAAAAACGTCAAGAGCTGAAGCTCTATCATCATTCTTCCAATACGGTGGGTCTTGAGGCCTTCACCCCATCACATTGTCCTCCATAAACGACTCATCACGCTGCCCCCATGAATCTTCCAACACCTACCTCCCCTGAAGACGTATGTGCGTCCGTGGCTTAATGCCTAGAATCCAGGAGTGGGATACACTCTTCTCGTACAGCTGGGCATCCAGGATCCATAGGTCGCTACAACTGTTCTCCCGTTATTACTTGGCCTACCCTCGCGCAAAGTCAGGGACTTTGTTCTGGCCTGCACTCCTGTTGCCCTACTAAGGTCCCTCATCACATAACCCGCGGGCCTTCTTCAGCCTCTCCTGTCCAGAAAAACCCTGGACTTTGTTTACAGACCTCCCGCCCTCATCTTGAAACACGTCATCTTGGTATGACCGACCGATTACTCCAATATGGTCTCACTTTATCCCTCTGCCTGGTTACCTTCTGCATCCCATCTGCCCAACTTTTTTTCATCATATTTATTCATTTGCACGGGTCTTCCTTTACACATTGTCTCAGATAGGTGAGTACAGTTCACCGCAAAATTTTGGTCGAGCTCTGTGTGATGGCCAGATTGCATGTTCAGTCTGGAATTCTCATCTGCCTACCACCCTCAAACAATGGCAGGTTAGAGAGGGTTAACCATGTGCCTGGGTACCTACTTGCGGCATTTTGTGCCCATTGGGCTCGTCAAGAAAACTGGATCTGAGATCGCGCTCCTCCCCTGGGCAGATATTTTCTCTATAACTCTTTAGATTCGGAATCCGCTGGGCCTCCCCTTTTTGACGAGTCTTTGGGTTACATCCCCGCCCACCTCACCCCCTAGATACCTATCGTGTCATTCCCGGCCGTGGGATGCCCAAAGTAAGGACAACAAGGCTCTATGGCAGCTCACTCGACATGCCCTTGCTACTGTCTTCTGCTTTGCACCAAATGACACAGGCTGGCAGGTACCATAGCCCCCGCCCTATTTTAGTCAGCGATAGGGTTTGGTTGTCCACCAAGAACTCTCCGCTTCAAGGTGCCCAGCTACAAGTTAGGCCTAAATACGCTATGGTCCTTATTGTGGGTACTTCTGCGACTAAACCCCGTATCCTACAAACTTCGCCTGCCTCCTACCCTGCGTAACCCGAACGCCTTCCATGTCTCTCTCCTCAACCGAGGTGCAGAATCGCTTCTCCCGGGGTCTGTCTCGCCATCTCCTGTTGCCAACTCTGATAACATCTTTGAGGTTCAAGGAGGTTCGCATGTAGAGAAGCACAGTGAGTGGGAAAGCATTCTTTCTCATTGACTGGAAGGGGGTTCGGCTGGAAGAGCTGTTCCTGGGAACTGAAGCAACCTGTCTCCCCGCCTCCGTCACTAGGTTCCAAAAAAAGAGGGGGAGAACTAAGGGGGGGGGTTACTGTCACTGGGTCGCGGGCGCCGCTGCTACCGCGATCCCCCCGCCCGCAGGGGTCCGGCGCGGTGCCTGTGGCTACCCGCGACCATCCTCTGCGGTCCGGGCTCCTGTCGGTTTTTTCCACTACCCGTCCACTGCACCAGTGAACGCTGCTCAGCCTGCCCACTGCTTAGACGCGCGCACAGCTTCGCTGGGATTTAAAGGCCAGCGGCCCGAATAATTTGGTTCTATTTGTCGGGCGCTGGTTCCTATTTAAGGAATAAGCCCCCAGCACTTCCGCCAGTCCGTTGGTGGAGTTCTTCCGTGAGATTAGAGAGTAGTAGGAGTTCTGGTATTGATCACCCTGTACCAGACCGCTTAGCTAACGTTTCCTGACCTTGCCATTAGGCCGCCTGCCTCTGAGCCTTCTGCCTGTCCACGACTACACCACTGGATTACGACTTTGTACCACGCAGTACCCGGGCCGCCATCGCAAGGCCGTGTTACGTCAGGGTAGCGACCTGGTAGCCTCACGCCGTAGCAAGTCCATCCCGCTTTGCGTCGGGCTCAGGTGAAAACCGGCCTACTTAGACCCGCTCCCTGGCGTGGCTTAGCTATCTTCCCTTGTGGTGGTCCAGCGAATCCACCTCTGCATTACAAGGAGAAGAATCCGGGGACTGAAATGGCCGTCTGCAGTCCAGATCTTTCACCTATAGAGAAACCTTGGCGCATCAATAAAGTAGAAGGTGCGACAAAGATTGACCCAAGATCCCCCCATTGTGAACAGTTAGAGGCCTGTATTAGAACATGAATGGAAGGCAGTGAGAAACGGTCTCCTCTGTCCCCAACATCTTTGACTGTTTATGTAAGAAGAAGAGGGGGGATGCCACACTAGTGGTTAAAACGGCATGGTCCCAACTTTTGGGGATTTGTTTTGAACTCCATGAAATTTGAAACAACATATTTTTCACTTTAAAAAAGATACATTCTCTCAGTTTTCAACTTTTGAATCTATGTTGATTTTCTAGTTACTATTCTGAATATAAATTAATGTTGGCACCTCCACATCATTGCATTAAGTTTTTATTCACAATTTGTTTAGTGTCCCAACTTTTTTGGAATTGAGGTTGTATCTTGCATAGTATAATTGATGCGCCTAATAATGACGCATAGCAAAATGTAGGCGCATAGCATTGCATTGCTAGCATATTTGATGGGCCTACTTTTGGCGCATTCAATTGTGTCATGTCTGGCATAGAATGCACCTAGTTTTGATGTACGACAGTTCATTTATATAAACGATAGAGCATCAAGAGTTTTTTGCCATAAAATACACCAAAAACATGGCGCAGCCCTAATGGGACAGGTCGCCCTTAATCTCCTGACTCAAGACACTTTTTTCTTGCCTTTCTCTTTCATATTTTAACTCTATCAACTTATCACCAGTTTTAATTTGTGTATATTTAGACCTAGTAACCTTGGTCATCAAAAGTTGAAGTGAGACCTGAGGGTGTTTATACTTTGGAAGAGGGACAATTCAAAGGTTAACATTATATCTTTTTTCCATGGATTGACTGTTCCTCACCCTACCTCGCTAAATATAAGTGGCTAAGAGAGTCACTGGCTAGGATTTTTCCATAGCTACTATAGACTTCAAGGGAGAGGGCCTTGTGTATGGTAGGCCACCTCTCCTATATAAGAACGCAGGTGGGGTCCAGGCTCCAGAGGGTGGAATGGGGATCCCTTACTGTTTTTTTTTTTTTTTTTTTTTTCGCTAGGCACACCCATCAAACTTGATCTGACCTTGGGCAAAGTTATTCTTGGACTCCACTGGTGATTAATCCTTGGGTTCAACTACTAATATTCAGAGCTTTGATCTCATTTTACTGTAGAATGTTTTTATAGTGTCAATGATCTCCTTGTTTTCTTACTGTAGTGCTGGATTGGTAAATGGTGTGAGGATGATGAAGTAGCAAAGATTTAAACTTGTTTTCAAAGAAGGCAATTTTTATGAGGATGGAGACATGTAGACTCCAATGAGGGAGCCATAGAAAGTGCAGACCACCAGAAGATGAGAGCTACATATTGAGAAGGATTTTCTTCTTCCTTTCAAGGAGGAGATCTTTAAAATCACGATAAAAATGCAGACATAGGACCCGGTGATGCAGACAAATGGCAAGAAGATGACAAAAATGTTAAGTAAGCCATCCCAAGCCAAACCAAAACATAGACCTCCGAGGATGAGAGAGCAAGAAGAGGGGCAAATCACAAAAAGAATATGGTCTAATGATGTTGGAGGAAACAAAACTGTAATTGAACTTATTAAGATGACTTCCAATTTTAACAAGGACGATCCCATTCTATCCAAGACCAGAAAACAATCCTGATAACTTAAAGTTGTGTCATTATAGGGTAGAATACCGTAATGGGAGGGACAAAATGGCCAAGTATCGGTCACAAAGACCATCACCATGGGAGGCAGCATCCTGTGCAGAGGTGGAGGCAAAATACAAAGAAGAACAGTGAGATGCAACCATTGGCACTGGACATTCCATGACCTTCCAACCATAGGATACACACATGTTTGGAACGTTGCTGGTGGTGATAATATGGTCAGACATGGGCCACATTGAGATGAAGAAATACATTGGATAATGAAGGACGGTGACTGTTAGTACACCAAGAGGAAGGATCACAAGATTTCCAAGAAATGTAAACTATGTAAAACAAAAATGGTGACACCAGAAGAGGACAATTCAGGCAACTTGTAGGTATTTCTTAGGAAGCCATTAAGAAACAACTCCCGATCACCCATGGGTGGTGGTCTCCACACACTGTTACAGAACAATGGATCCTTTCAACTTAAAAATGATCCCTAGTAGATTTAACAATTGGTCGGCAATATGTACATTTTACCAATGTAATATTGCATATTTCCATAACAGTGCTGTGAACAAAATAAATTTCTAGGTTACATTAATTGCATATACTAAATACACCCTGATCGGAATGAAGTCAATGCTCAAAGTACTATAACCTGTACTCAGCTATTAATCTATAACATTGCTATGCGTGTAGCCAATATAACTACTAAATCCAATAATAAAGTACTATAACTAAATACCCAACCACTCTGTACAACAATACCAAACTAGTACATTTACCCAATAATCAACTACTATAATCAATAATCATACTACTATGTATATTCAAAAATCAAGTCTATAACCAGTACAACAACGACTACTGTATAACAATTAAACAAGTGCTTTTGGAAAAACAATATTCAAGTTACTATAACCATTACTCAACTATTACTTATTAAAACAATACCCAATACATACTGGATAACATACCCAACTACTACTGCGATAATATATCAAATATTACTGGCTATAACCAATACTCAAAGTACTATAGATTTACTCCAAGTACTATTAACAATAGAGATGGTTGCATTTTTTTGGTAAATGTGCGTCTACCAAATAAGGACAAATCTTGTATACGAACTTTAGTAATCACCAGGGGTGTAGCAATAATGGATACAGGGGTAGCAGTCCCACCTCAGCCCTGATATTAGATGGTTCCCAAAGGTGCTTTTTCTATTTTTTGCACATAAAGAAGACTTCAGGCCATGTGTGTTACAAAATTTTCGTATAGGACCCCTGAAGCTTCAAACCTTTCTTCTCCATAATCATTAATTGAGTAAAGTGATCATAATATTGGATGATGATCTATCCCCCAATCAACAATGAGAATGGTTAATTCCTGAGATGCCCCACCCTTGAAGTGGATACTAACTAAATGAAACCCTAAAAGTACCCAGGTGAAAGCGTAAATAATTTGTGCAGTATCTAAAAATATGTCTGTTTACCTCTAAACAAAATGTGCCACACCTTTTTCCAGGTTATGAGTGATACTACTGATCTGCTCCATTCACTGCAATGGAACTGAGCTTCAAAACCAGACTCAACCTTGGTCACATTCAAACCCTGGACCCCAACACTGCAGGACAACAGTGCTAATCACTGAACCACTGTGCTGGACTAGGAAGCATTAACATTGGGGATGATGGTTAATATAGAGGGAAGGAGCACAGATACATCACTGAGCAACCTAAATACCAAAGAGATGTCATCAGGGAGATCATGTTCATATACTTCTTAACAGAAATGATTTAGGGATCTGGTTGTTGGCCTGTAGGGCTCGAGGGAATTTTTTTTCTTTCGATTCATGACAAATTTGGCTAAGCCAAAAGGTGTAAAAATGTTGAACTTAATGGACTTAAGTCTGTTTTTAGCCCTTTTACTATGTAACAAACCAGGAAAGAAGGTGATAATAACAATAATGTTCATAGTCACAAGAGGTACAAGAAGGTTCAAGAAGGGTTTAGATGACTTTCTTAAAAAAATACAATTATCAAGTCATGGGGATCAGCTCTGGAGATAGGACATTGATCAGGGATTTTTTTTCGATGAAGAGTTGGAGTTGGGAAAGGTATTTTTCTTCGTAGGAGGGGTAACTTGGCCTCACTCATAGGGGGTTTTGCCGTTATATGGGATCAACACTATTGGGCTTATACGTAATTAAACTCGATTGGACCTGGAGTCTTTTTTCCCCCCAAAATCTTATCTGCTACAGTATGTCCTCTCTGTTCACAACTGGACTGGATGGTGGCTTCCACCTTCAGGACTAGGACTTTTACCTTTCCCCCCCCCTCCCCCCCCCCCCCCCCAGGAATGGGGTCTCCACACACTGTATAAGTTTAGTTTGTAATCGTGGACCTGGTCATTTACAACCTTATCTACCTATGTTAATTTGAACCTTCATTTACTTTGTTACTATGATCACTTATATACCTATGTTACTATGAACCTCTATAATTATGTTAGTATAACCTTTACCTATTATGGTGACTATGAACCTTATCTATAATGTTACTATGGAACTTATATTTTATGTTACTTTGTTACCATGAACCTTATCTATTATGCTACTTTGATACTAAAAATCTTATCTGTTATGTTTCTATGAACCTTATCTACTATGTTACTATGAACCTTACCTACTATGTTACTGTGAATCTTATCTAATATGTTACTATGAACCTTATTTACTATGTTACTATGAACCTTATCTACTATGTTACAAAAAGATTGGAATAAACCAAATAATTTTTTAGACTAAAAACATACCTTATGCCATATAAAAGGTGAATAATATCAATACATTCCAGGTATGATTTGTGTTTTGTTTTTTATATACATGTTTATAGTTATTTTTTGTCTTTTTGACCATTTTTTCCTTGGATTTCATTAATCATTCATAGAAACAAGACCCAGCGCACAGACCTGATGACAGAGCCATCATTTCATACATCAAATTCATAAGAATCTAACTTTCCTTTGTATTTACCAAGATATCTTTATTCTCATATTTGCTTTAAAAGAAAAAAGTTATTTAATCAACTATTTTTCTCTTTGTGTTTTACAAATAGAACCGAGTCAATTTTTTTCTATTTTTTTTTCATTTTAATTCACGTATCATTTTTTTTTTCAGAAGCTTTCAACACAGACAAAATAAAGCAAAACCATCTTTCTTAATTTATTTTTTTTTATTTGATCAAAATGTTTGACCCAATTAAATATTATCCCAGTTTTACTTACAGTTTTGGGCTCTAGAGATCGGCCTCAGACCGTTCGGGTTTCTCTTTCGCTCATATCTTTCCATATATCTCTGTTACCTGATCCTTCCTGCCTTTTTTATTTAATTTTTCACCCCCCCCCCCCCCCCCCCCCCCCCCCCCCCCCCCCCCCCCCCCCCCCCCCCCCCCCCCCCCCCCCCCTTTTTTTCGAATTTCTAATTATTTGTTCTCTTTTATACCATAAATCACCTGGAGGGACCAAAGGTTTGTGTCTGGGAAAGAAAGAATCTCTTCAGACCCTGGGGGAATCTCGTAAAGAAAAAACATGAGGCCCGATGTTAATTAATGGGGGGCTTGTAATTAATCCTCCACCCCTGATCCCTAAATGCTAATTTCATCATTGGTAGAATCCAAACTCGATCATAAAAGATTTGTTGGCTGAATAGAAATTAAATTATTTGGTCATAGAGAAATTATTATTATTATTATTATTATTATTATTATTATTATTATTATTATTATTATTATTATTTTATACATTTTATTTTTATTCTTTTTTCCAATAATTATTCTGGTTTAATTCAATACTTTACAAATAATGTTAAAAAGTTTCTTTATTATATTAGATACTGATAATGTCATGAGCAGGTGTAGATCCTTTGTGTCAGCCACAAGTTTGGCATAGGGCCTCAATGGGGAGCGGGGTCTAAGGCTCCCCTGGTGCACACCCTCAAACCCTACAAGGGGCTTGGACACCACAGCAGGGAATTCCCAGGTTGCTATCCCCAAAAAAGTCAATTGAAGTGACAACTGTCGTGTCAGCAAGGAACTGGAGGATTAGGCAGAGATGGTGGTCAGCAAAAAAAAATCGAAGTTGCTCATAATGTAATAAAAAATGTACTTGCACCATGTTTGCGTTTTTTTTTTCATTCTTATGAATAAATTATTTATTATCTGTGTTGTGTAGGTTGATATTAGAGATGGGCGAATCGATTCTAACGAATTGGATTCATGTAGAATTTCAGGAAAAACTTTGGTTCTGTACGAATGTCCGAACTTTGGGGTACTACGGGTGAACGAAGTGTGCTTTTGATGATAAATTGGCTGCGCAGCATTGTCGGTTACATGGGGCAAAGAACTTGGGAGGAAGAAGGGCATAGCCTGCATGACTTGTGCAGAGATGATGCCAATCAGAGACCGGCGGGATTTGTGATGTCACCGCACTATATAAGTCCGGGCGCGACGCTGGGAGCTCATACCGCTCTTCACTGTACTGATCAGGG
The DNA here is from genome assembly GCA_025379985.1 of Phyllomedusa bahiana. Classification (NCBI taxonomy): domain Eukaryota; kingdom Metazoa; phylum Chordata; class Amphibia; order Anura; family Hylidae; genus Phyllomedusa; species Phyllomedusa bahiana. The sequence continues at coordinate 53,733 of JAODAL010002289.1, read as the reverse complement.
AAGGTGCTGCACGCGACTGCTTGTAATAGCTGCTTACTCAAGAACTGATTTTTATCACAGCGATTTTTGTGGGGTGTCTCAGCTTGTCTCAGAGGACTGCTTCTCTTAACTGTTCTATTTCCGTTTTTTGGGGGTATTGGATCTGAAGTGCCTGTCGTGCGTCCCACTGCTGCTGAATATACCTTTTATGCTATCTGATCACAGACATTGAAATATCAAAGGGGGATCTAAGCAGTTCCTGTTGTATTCATTTAAAGAAAACAGCGTTTTTACAATACAAATACTTCTTCATTTTTGGATGCTCAATTCTTTTCGCGCAATTTTACATTCAGGGGGTTAAGTAAGCGGTGTTTTGATGTGTGGTGACGAAAGAAAACCGTATTTTTCACCGCCAAATAAATACATTTTTTCGTGTAGATAGTTCACAAGCGAAGGTTAATTACAATTTTTTCTCTTGTGTGTAGTGTAAAAAACAACAATTGTAAACACGCTAAAAGCTAGTAGTTTATGGTTGCTCTTTTGTTTGGCGGCTATTTACATCCAGGGTTAATTAAGCGTGGTTCTGCTGCTGTGGTGATACTAAAGAAACCGTCTTTTTCACCGCCAAAAAATACATTTTTACCTGCTTTGCATAATTCACAAGGCGAGGTTATTACAATTTTTTCTTTATTGTGTAGCGTAAAAAAAAACACGCCATTGTAACTCGCTACATAGATGGTTGTTTGTGGTTGCTCAATTGTTTGGCGCATTTTACCATCAGGGGTATAATTAAGCGTTGTTCTGCTGCTGGGTGCACATTAATGAAACACATTTTTTTTTTTTCACCGCCAAACAAACTTTAATTTTTCCTGTAGCATATTTCACAAGCGAAGGGTTAATTACAATTTTCTTATCTTGTGTGTAGCCGTAAAAACGACTTTGTAACACGCTTACAAAGCTGGTAGTTTGTGGTTGCTCATTTGTTTGGCGCAATTTACATCTGGGGTTAATTAAGCGTAGGTTCTGCTCTGTTGGTGAACTAAAAGTTAAAAACCGTCTTTTTTCACGCCAAAAAATAAATTTTCTGTAGCATAATTCACAAGCGAAGGGTTAATTACAATTTTTTCTCTTGTTGTGTAGCGTAAAAAACACGCCATTGTAACACGCTACAAAAGATGGTAGTTTGTGGTTGCTCCAATTTTTGGCGCAATTTACATCCAGGGGTTAATAAAGCGTTGTTCTGCTGCTATGGTGACTAAAAGAAACCGTCTTTTTCACCGCCCAAAAAATAAAACATTTTTCATGTAGCATAATTCACAAGCGACGGTTAATTACAATTTTTTCTATAGTTGTGTAGCGTAAAAAACACGCATTGTAACACACTACAAAGCTGGTAGTTTGTGTTGCTCCAATTTTTTGGGCGCAATTTACCATCCAGGGGTTTAATTAAGCGTTGTTCTGCTGCTGTGGTGACTAAAAGAAAAATCACCGTCTTTTTCACCGCAAAAAATAATTTTTCCTGTAGAATATTTCACAAGCGATGGTTAATTAAAATTTTTTATCTTGCTTGTGTAGCGTTAAAAAACACGCACTATTGTAAACACGCTACAAAGTGGTAGTTTTTGGCTGCTCAATTCTTTTGCGCAATTTTACATCTCAAGGTTAACTAAGTATTTTTATGCAGTTGCTACTCAGTAAAAGGAAACTTTCTTTTTCACCGCCACAGAAGAATTTTCTGTAGCATAATTCATATCCTAAGGTTATTAAGCACTGTTTGTGCTTTTTATATTCAGTAAAATTACACCAGAGTTTTAAAAGGCAACATACTTAGTACAATTTTTCCTGGCATTTGTGGAGCGCAATTTATATCCAAGGGTTACCCAAGCTTGTTACTGGGTTATTTGGTGTCAAATTACAGGGTGTGTATTTATCATTTCAGATATTTCTTCATCAAATAAGTGTATGTACATTATAGAACAAACCTGTATGTCAGACAGAGAGGTGGCAGGCTCTTAACCTGCGAGTGGCAGTGGCAGATCATTCCAGGCCCAGGTCGCATCACTCAGCAAGGGGACGTCGCAGCAGGGGTCACTCGGTAAGGCCACAACTGCCGCTGTCATCTTGCGGCCGTGTGCTGACTAGCAAAACCCAAGGGTTTATTGATTGGTTGACTAGGTCATCCATTACTCCCAGATGACAATGCTGACTACCTCAGGCCAAAGTCGGGTGGGAACATCAGACACAACACTTAGTTGGCATGGCCACGGGAGCGGGTCAGCGGCCACTCACCTGTCCTCAACCCGCCTCTGTCCAAATGCTGTTCCCACAGGCCAGAGATCTACTATGTGGTCTCGGGCTCAGCGCCACCATATAAGCGACGATGAACAATTTGAGGAGGGCAGTCAGCAGTACTTGGCAGAAAAAAAACCAAAAACCGAGAAATGGGGCCAATTATACCCTGCTTCTTGCAGTAGGCGGCAACAGTATAGATGTGGAGAGTGGCATGGAGGTCATGTTGTGAGGGGTCAGCCTCGGCATACCAAGGACGGTGATGAGGACAGCCGAGTGGACGATGAAACACAAAAAGATGTTTGATGTAGCCCGACTGCACTTGGGAGAAGGGTGAGGCAACGGGCCTTTCATTATCGTCAGGAGAGAGGGGCGTTCTGCTTGCGCGTCAGGCAGCGGCGCTGCCAGCAAAGTGGGGATTGTGTGGATGTGAGTCATGCAGGGTAGCTGCTATCGGAACAACTTGACGTGTTGGGAGGTGAGCTTAATTACAATCTTTTGATAAAATACTGTAAACTAAGAGTCCCAAGGTTTTTCATATTTCCTTAGCTGTAAAAGCATTTTCCTATATTCCTATATAACTTGAGGTTTTACGTTAGTCTTTTAGTGTGCCACTGATTTTATGTATTAGATGTATGTCATTGCCCTTTCAAGTGTGCACCTATGCTTACGTTTTCAAAAGTATATATTAGGATGTGCACAGCACTTTTAATTTTGTAGTCTATTTTGGGAGATGCGCAATATCTGGGCTTGATGCACTCAACAACCTCATCTAAAATCCGTGCAGGTTAATCAATTGGCAGCCGTTCACTATCACTCCTGGGGAAGTGGCAGTCTCATTGGTCTACTAGCAAGGTTACATGTTTTAGGTTAGGGACTCACCTGCTTGGGAACTCCTTTGTCGTGTTGGGTGGTGAGTTAATACAATTCTTGATCAAATACTGCTAAAATAAGAGTCACCTGGTTTTTCATATTTGTCCCTTAGCTGTTACAAGCATTTCCATATATTCCTTTTTAACTTGAGGTTTTACTTACGTCTTTAGTGTGACCCTGATTATGTATTAGATGTATGTTCATTGACTCTTATCAGTCTGTGGCACCTATGGTTCCGTTTTCAAAAGTATATATTAGATGTGCACCTGCCTTTTACCATCTTTGTAGTCTATTTGGGAGATGGCAATCCATTAGCTTGCTGCTCTCAAACCACCTCTCTTAAATCCGTGCAGGTTAATTTCACAATTGCAGGTTTCCAATCACTCCTGGGGACAGTGGCAGTCTGATGGACTTCTAGCAAGGTTAACATGTTTTCGTGTAGGGACTCACATGCTATGGGAACCCCGTGACGTGGTTGGGAGGTGAGACTTCAATAACCCAAATCTTTGGATCAAATACTGGCTAAACCTAAGAGTCAACAGGTTTTTCATATTTTCCTTTAACTGTAAAGATTTCCTATACTTCCTATTATAACTTGAAGGTATTTACTTATCTTTAGTGTGCCATGATTTATCGTATTAGATGTATGTCATTGCCTTTCAGTGTGCACCTATGCTTAAGTTTTCAAACAGTATATATTAGATGTGCACAGCCTTTTTTACATTTGTAGTCTATTTGGGAGATGGCAATATCCATTGGCTTGCTGAACTCAACCACTCTCTTAAAATCCGTGCAGGTTTAATTCAATTGCAGGTTATATCACTCATGGGGAAGTGGCACGTCTGAATGGGATCCTAGCAAGGTAACATGTTTTAGTGTTGGGGACTCAACCACTGGCTCTGGGGTACTCATTGTCGTGTTTGGGAGGTGAGCTTAATACACATCTGTGATCAATTACTGTAAAATAGAGTCCCATAGGTTTTTCTATTTTCCTTAGCTGTAAGCATTCCTATAATTCCTTTATAACTCAAATTGAGGTTTTACTTAGTCTTTAGTGACCAACTGATTTATATTTAGATGTATGTCTTGCCTTTCAGTGTGCACCTATGCTTAGTTTTCAATGTTTTTATTAGATGTGCACAGCCTTTTTACATTTTGTAGTCTATTTGGAGAGATGGCAATTCATTGGCTTGCTGCACGCAACACACCTCTCTTAAATCCGTGCAGGGTTAATCAATTGCAGGTTCCTATAACTACCTGGGGGAGTGGCAGTCTGATTGGACTCTAGCAAAGGTAACTTGTTTTAGTGTTGGACTAACCTGCTCTGGGAAACCAGCAACTTGAGTGTTGGGAGGTGAAGCTTAATACAATCTTTGATCAATTACTGTAAACTAAGATCCCTGGTTTTTCATATTTTTCCTTAGCTGTAAAGCATTTCCTATATTCCTATATAACTTGAGGGTATTACTTAGTCTTTAGTGTGCCACTGATTTATGTATTAGATGTATGTCATTCAGCCTTTCAGTGTGCACCTATGCTTACATTTTCAAAGTATATATTAGATGTGCACAGCCTTTTACATTTTGTAGTCATCAGGGTAGCAGCAGTGCGAAGTCGGGAGCCAAGCGGCCACGGGGTAGAAAACCCGCTTCACAGGTCCAAGAAAGTAGCGGCACAGGGGACTCAGCGACGCCAGCGGCGGTAGTAGTCACTCTGTGCGTAGCGTTGGCTGTAAATCCGATACTCGGTCAAGCGTGTCGGGCAGTTTTTGCTAATGGACACCGGAGTGGCCGAATATGGGTATATGTAGAATCTTGGGCAGAAAGTGAAGCTGGCCAGGGAGCTAATGCTTGGCACCAAGGCCCTGCGGTCAACACATGAGCGTCACCTTCTGGTGGGCCCTGGGAGAAACGTGGCTCAGATGTGGTGGTCCATCCTGCCGCGCAGCAGCGGCCAGTGGACGCATGCCGTTTCAGCCAGTTAAGGCTCCACCACCTCTCCCAGAAGGGGAGCTGTTTCTCTTTGACATCATCTCCCACTCCGTTTGCTCCTGCTCCTCGCTACTCATGGCGCCAGCAGTCGTTCAGCGAGGCGATTGCAAAGAGACAACAGTATGCGTCCAACCCATCCTTAAGGTGCAGAAGTGACCGTACTCCTGTCCAAGTTTTTGGTACTGCAGTCCCTCCCTTTCCAAATGGTGGGACTCTGCACCATTCAGAGAACAAATGGCTTGTGCCGAGCCGAGATGGGAGGTTCCAAAGCCATAATTTTTTTTTCCAAAAAGGCGTACCAGCACTTCATAAATAGGGTAGAACAGAAGGTGGGCAAAGTCCTTGAGCTTATCGGTTTGTTCCAAGGTGCACGGCAGCGCGGCTCTGGAGCGTAACTACGGTCAGGGCCAGTACTGTCCTTTAGGGCCCCACTGGGTGAATGTGCTTCCTGCCCAGGCACACCAACAGCTTGGACAGGAGACTCCGCTGCTGTTGCGCCATTGTCAAACTGCTGCTGTTGCGCCAATGTCCGCCTCCTCCTCCTCCACCACCACCACCATCTCAGCCTCCACCAGTACTGCTCCATCATACCAATTTTGTAGGGCACATTGGTGTCACGAGTTCTAACCTGGCTTGCCTCGGCGAACTGAGTCACACAGGGGAGGAACTGCTCCGCGTCATGCAGCAAGAAATCGATGTGTGGCTTTCTCCACGCCAAATCGGAACCATGGTGACGGACAATGGGAGGAACATGGTGGAGGGATGCACCTAGGATGGATGGTCCATGCGCCCTGCATGGCGCATGTGTTCAATCTGGTTGTGAAAAGGTTCCTGAACTCTTCCACAGATCTTCAGAAGATTCTGAAAATGGCCAGGAAACTGTGCATGCACTTTATCATTCCTACAAAGCAGGAACACCCTCCTCGATTTTGCAGCGGCAGAACGGCCCTCCCCCAAACACACTCTGATATGCGATGTTTCCACCCATTGGAATTCCGCCTGCACATGTTGGACCGACTGTATTTAACAGAGAAAGGCCATTAAAGATTTTTGATGATCCAGGCGGAAAGGAGTACTCCCCTGTGTAACTTTGATGTCAGCCAGTGGCAGCTCATGCGTGACACCTGTCGTTTGTTGAGGCCATTCGAGGAGGCCACGTTATTTGTCAGTCGCCAGGACTACGGGATGAATAACGTCATTCCACTGCTTCATGTCCTGGAACAGATGCTGAAAAATCTGTCTGGGCAGGGGACTGGAGACGTGGCGACTACATCTCGCGGCCACATGAGTCCGGTGGGGACTGAAATGGAGGAGGAGGAGGAGGAGGACATTGGAGCAGAAGCATTGTCTGGGGAAATGAGTGGATTTTCTACCCAGGTGACAAGAGAGGAGGAGCAGGAGCAGCTGGAGGAGGTAGATGGAGATGAGGAAGACGAGGCAGATGACCCACAAGCACCGTGGCAGTATACAGTGGAGATGGGGCAGGGAGCGCCTCGGAGGTAAATTGTGCAGATGCCCGCAGCATGCTGATTTGCCTGGCTAGTGACAGCCGAATAGTCTCCATCCGGCAGAGGGATGACTTCTGGCTCTCCACCCTATTGGACCCTCACTACCGGTCCAAAATGGGAGCCTTTTTCCCAGCTGCTGAGAGGGAGGACAAACTCAAATACTATGGGGAAATCGTCCGTAGTCAGTTGGCCGCTGTCTATGTGCGGCATCGTCCCTCCTCTGACAGGTCTGACCGGGGGGTTCCTCAGCGCTCACGTACTACTGCCGCCGCTGCTGGCGGAAGGTGGGGGGTAGGAGCAGTACCAGCCCCATCTGCAGCAAACCTAAGTCTGGAGACACTGATGAGCAGCTTCCTTCACCCGCCTCGTGAGGAAGGTACTCACCAGCAGCAGCAACAGGACCTGGAGCAGTCTCTGAACCAGTAGGTGACCTACTTGGACAGCACGCTACCATCCCAGTTAGAAGATCCGCTGGACTACTGGGCAGCCAAACTAGATGTGTTGGCCGCAACTTGCCGAGTTTTGCAGTGGAGAAGCTGTCCTGCCTGGCCAGTAGTGTGGCATCAGAATAGGTTTTTCAGTGCGGCGGGGCCATCGTTACCCCAAGGAGAAACCCCGGGGAAAAGTGGAAGGACTGACCTTTGTCAAGATGAATCAGGCGTGGATCGGCCCGGATTTCCCACACCAATGCCTTAGGCGTCAGATAATCAGCCATGACCCTCACCCAAACTGGAGAAAATGAGTCTTGGGTTCAAACTAACTGCCCCAGCCTATTCTGATGCCACCACCTGCCCGATGCTACACATCTGCTGACAGTTTCTCCATCTGGGCCCACCAACTCCCTTTCCAGGGACTGGTATTGCCACCCACCTCAACACCCCTGTTATTGTGCCATCTATGACTCATGCTGCTGCTGCTGTTGCTGGTTTCCCCTGACATCCACACTGTGTCATTTGTGCTACTCTCTGACCTCATGCTGCTGCTGCTGTTGTTGCTGCTGCTGGTCACCTACACCTGTGTCATTGTGCCACTCTTGACCTCATGCTGTTGCTCCTGCTGCCGTCACCTCCCCTCTCTGTCATTGTGCCACTCTGTGGCCTACTCCTTTTTTTTGCCGCCTCCAGAATGTCATTGTGCCACTGTCTGACCTCATGCTGCTGCTGCCGTAACCTCCACACTGTGTCATTGTGCCACTCTGTGGCCTACTACTGTTTTGCCACCTCCAGAATGTCATTGTGCCACTGCCTGACCTCATGCTGCTGCTGTCTTGACCTCCACACTTTGTCATTGTGCCACTCTGTGGCCTACTCCAGTTTTTGCCACCTCCAGAATGTCATTGTGCCACTGCCTGACCTCATGCTGCTGCTGCTGCCGTGACCTCCACACTGTGTCATTGTGCCACTCTCTGACCTCATGCTGCTGCTGTGGCTGCTGTCGTGACCTCCACACTGTGTCATTGTGCCACTCTCTGACCTCATGCTCCTGTGGCTGCCGCCGTCACCTCCACACTCTGTCACTTATGTTGCCACCTGAGCTCCTAGCTTGTTTTTTTCCAGCTTTCGCTGGCATGACTTTATCAGGCAACATTCCCGCTTGAGTTTTTTGGTCAGTTTTGCCCTCTTAAGTGCCCAGGGAATTTTATATTGAAGCGATTCTAAGAGCGGCGGCACTCATCTGCGTGTCATACTAAAACACAACATTGTATGAAGACCAAACCAAGCTCCCTCTGCATATTTAAGCATGGCACAACGTTCTACAGCACCCTGCAGGCTCTGTGCAGCCTGGAAATAGCTGTTTTTTAACGTGATTCGTGCAGAAGTAATTCGGGACAAAGTAATTTTTGTTGGAAAATTCGGCGAAGTGACCGAACCGAATTTTTGAGAATTTCACCCATCTCTAGTTGATATGATTCCAATGATATCAAACATGTAGGGTTTTCATTATATTTTGGTACCATAAAAAAATACAAACATTTTCCATTTTTACACTTTGCTCTTCTGCACCATTTTCTGTAATCAATCACTTTTTCGTTCCTCCACCGATGGTCCTGAGTGAAGTGTAGTTTTTATTGGTTCCATTTTGGGATAGATTCGATTTATTTTGATCACTTTTATTCCAATTTTTAGGGGACATGAAATGACCAAAAAAAACCCACTATTTTGCGGTTTGAAGTCTATTTCTTCTAAAATGTTCAATGTACGGGATAAATGATGTTATATTTTAATAGATGCAGAAATATCAATTATTTGCAGTATTTTTTATCATGTATTTATTTTTGTAAAATGGCAAAAGGCGGGTGATTTAAACTTTCAGGATGACCTGTCCCATTAGGGCTGCACCAATTTTTTTTGGTTAATTTGCGCCCAAAAAATTGTTGTCCAGCTATTCGCTATATAAATGAACTGTCGTACACCCAAACTATGCCAGGCATGACACATTTGTATGTACCTAAAGTACAGTACAGACCAAAAGTTTGGACACACCTTCTCATTCCAAAAGTTTTATGTATTTTCATGACTATAAAAATTGTAGATTCACACTGAAGGCATCAAAACTATGAATTAACACGTGTGGAGTTATATACTTATCAAAAAAGTTTGAAACACCTGAAAATATGTCTTATATTCTAGGTTCTTCACCTTTTGCTTTGATGACTGCTTTGCACACTCTTGGCATACTCTTGATGAGCATCAGTCACCTGAAATGGTTTTCACTTCACAGGTTGCCCTGTCAGGTGTAATAAGTGGGATTTCTTGCCTTATAAATGGGGTTGGGACCATCAGTTGTGTTGTTCAGAAGTCATGTGGCTACACAGCTGATAGTCCTACTGAATGTCCAATCCTTTCTATGCATATATGCCGTAAGTGTCAAACTGCACTTGTTGAATAAAAGCCTGTAGGGAGTTCCTTGTATGTGCTCCCTAGTTATGTCCAACAAACACACATAAGGCTATGAGAATATATTTAACACTTTTACTTTGATTTTTCTGGTGTATATAAAAGACATCCAGCTGGCAGCTTGAACGTTGCGCTCCTCCACATTTAGCTTTCGATTAACTAAACTTGGGTAGTTAACCCACAAGAAAGGTGGCCACTACAGCAGCTAAGTACTGCCTCGTTGTTATAGTTATATTCTATTGCCAAAAGGTGTTGGTTCAAATGAAATGTCTTGTATATACACCAGAAAAAGCAAAGTAAAGGTGTTAAATATATTCTCATAGCCTTATGTGTGTTTGTTAGCCCTACTTAATGGATTGTTAGAATTTCGATTATGGCAAGAAAAAAGCAGCTAAGTAAAGAAAAACGAGTGGCCATCATTGCTTTAAGAAATGAAGATCAGTCAGTTCGAAAAATTGGGGAAACTTTGAAAGTGTCCCCAAGTGCAGTGGCAGAAACCATCAAGCGCTACAAAGAAACTGGCTCACATGAGGACCGCCCCAGGAAAGGAAGACCAAGAGTCGCCTCTGCTGCGGAGGATATATTCATCTGAGTTAACAGCAGCTCAGATTAGAGAGCAGGTCAAAGCCACCCAGAGTTCTAGCAGCAGACACATCTCTACAACAACTGTTAAGAGGAGACTGTGTCCAGCAGCCTTCATGGTAAAATAGCTGCTAGGAAACCACTGCTAAGGAGAGGCAGCAAGCAGAAGAGAATTGTTTGGGCTAAAGAACACAAGGAATGGACATTAGACCAGTGGAAATCTGTGCTTTGGTCTGATGAGTCCAAATTTGAGATCTTTGGTTCCAACCACCGTGTCTTTGTGCGACGCAGAAAGGTTGAACGAATGTACTTTACATGCTTGGTTCCCACCATGAAGCATGGAGGAGGAGGTGTGATGGGGTGGGGAGGGGGGCCTGGTTCCCAACGTGAAGCATGGAGGAGGAGTGATGGTGCTGGGGGGTGCCTGGTTCCCACCGTGAAGCATGGAGCAGGAGCTGTGATGTGTGGGGGTGCTTTGCTGGTGACCTCCACTGTCACCAGAACTGAACCCAGTTGAGATGGTTTGGGGTGAGCTGGATCGCAGAGTGAAGGCAAAAGGGCCAACAAGTGCTAAGCATGTCTGGGAACTCCTTCAGGACTGTTGGAGACCATTTCAGGTGACGACCTCTTGAAGCTCATCAAGAGAAGGCCAAGAGAGTGCAAAGCAGTCATCAAAGCAAAAGGCGGCTACTTTGACGAACCTAGAATATAAGACAGATTTTCAGTTGTTTCACACTTTTATGTTAAGTATATAATTCCACATGGGTTAATTCATAGTTTTGATGCCTTCAGTGTGAATGTACAAATTTAATAGTCATGAAAATACAGAAAACTGTTGGAATAAGAAGGTGTGTCCAAACTAGTGGTCTGTACTGTAGGTGCATCAAATACGCTAGCAATGATATGCTATGTGCCTAGATGAGGTACATCAATTAAAGGTTGAGGTTAAGTGTACTTGGAGGCCCCTTGGGAGCTTGACCACTTGGGGTGCAAACATGCGTACACCTCATTGTATTGTTTAAACAATACAAAAGGGTGAACAAAGGAAGTAGTAAGACAAGAAACCTGGCAGTGATGGAAGCCTTCACAAGGTTTTCAGCCACCACATAAAGTGATCGGGACCCTTCAACACCGTTACTCAAGTCTTTTAATAACCGCGGCTTCTAAATGGTTGAACAGCAGAGTAGAGAGCCGGCTAGGTACCTTGCTGTTAATGGCAGGTGTCAGCTACAATTAGCAGACGGCACCCACCACCTACCGTGTTCCCCCAATAGTAAGACACCCCTGATAGTAAGACGTAGCGGGGAGTTTAGGGAGGTCGACTAATGTAAGACGTACCCCGAAAGTAAGACGTAGTAAACTGTACGTTGTCTGTGCTCGGGCGCTGCGATGGCCCGGGCGCCGACAGGGACGCTTCAGCTATATGCGGCTCCTCAGGGAGCGCATATAGCTGAAGGCCGAGTACAGCTGACAGCCTCCGGGCGCTGTGCTGGCCCGGGCACTGTCCGCGATTCCTTCACCTATATGCAACTCCTCCGGAGCGCATATAGGTGAAGGGATACCACTGCAGGGCACAGAGCGAGCGCTCTGTGCTCCGCAGTGGCCTCCAGGCGGCCGCAGACTCGCGGCTGTCTGAAGCTCCTGGCACCGGCAGCGTGTGTCATCACGCTGCGTGCACGGCCTGATGACATCACCCGCCTGTGCCGAGAAGACCGAGGAGCGCGCCTGGGAGACGGAGCAGCGGGGATCCAGGTAAGTGATTGTTTGTTTTTTTATTTTGATATTATTGCCTACAGCCTGCCTATACCTGCCTACAGCTGCCTATACCTGCCTTATACCTGCCCTATACCTGCCTACAGCTGCCTATACCTGCCTACACCCGGCCCTATACCTGCCTACAGCTGCCTATACTTGCCTTATACCTGCCCTATACCTGCCTACAGCTGCCTATACCTGCCTACAGCTGCCTATACCTGCCTATACCTGCCTACAGCCGGCCCTATACCATGCCTACAGCCTGCCCTATACCTGCCTATGGGGCCATATACCTGCCTATGGGGCCAGATACCTGCCTATAATCTGCTGATGGGGGACATATACCTGCCTATTACCTGTGTATGGGGCCATATACCTGCCAATATAAGACATACCCTGAAAGTAAGACATAGTGGGACTTTTGGGGGTAAAAAGAATGTATGACTCTGTCTTACTTTCGGGGAAACCCGGTATGCAGCGGGAGTGCAGAGTAGTCCCACATCATGGCCACGTAATGACAATATAATGTAAGTTTACAGCAAATGTCATTCAGGTTTTAAAAATCCTTTCGTATTCCACAAAAAACAAGCCCTCTTATGTCTACACATGGAGGAAAATTGTAAAAGTTATGTCACTTGGAAGATGATACGAAAGAAACTGAAAACAAAGTCTGAAAACAGTTGCATCCTGAAGGGTTAATTTTAGTATATATATATATATATATATAATATATATATATTATATATTATATATAATATATATATATATATATAATATATAATTTTTCTTTAACTTTATGGGGGCCCTGATAGCAGTTGGAGGCTTTATCTGGCACCCTCCCTGTATACAGCGGGCTCAGTATTTTCATGCCCCCTTCACACTCTTTGTTGTTCAGGTTCATCCAAATGCATGAAGGAGTTAAATTTAGCCAGGACTCTATTAAAGTTTCAGGATGTGGCCTGGCAGAGCATTCACAGAAAGCTATCTACAAGGGATAAGGTGAAGTTTAGGAAAGGAGTTGGCTTGAGAGGAGGGGGTGATGTGTTGGAAAGTAAGGAGCACCTCTTGCTTCACTGGGCCTTTAGTAAAGAGGTGGCTGTTTCCATCATCTGACCTCGGTTGCCTGACTTGGTGATAAGAGACTGTTGCACTTTACACTCCATTGCATGTCAGTTCTTTTCAAGATGGAGCCGAGCTGCGCTTTTGAAACACGCAGCGGCGATCTCTCATGTGAACAACGCTCCATCTTCGTCATAGCCCGCAGTGATAATCTCACTGCTAATTGTTTAGATCCGTCTAAACAGACGGATCCTTAAAGCGCTTGTAACACGGAGTGTAAACTCCGTGTGAACAAGCCCTAATAGTAAAGTAAAGGACTGTTCTTGCCATGTTGTCTCACATAGCCAACTCCTCACAGCCAACTTTAAGAACTCAGTTCCTGTTCATGCTGTGGGTGGTTCTACAACTTCAGGCTCCCACTTCCTTTTCAGGTTGTGGGTGGTTCTACAGCTTGTGGCTCCCCCTTCCTGTTTAGACTATAGTCGATTTAACAGCTTCAGGCTCCCACTTTCTGTTCAGGCTGTGGGCAGTTCTACAGCTTCAGGCTCCCACTTTCTGTTCAGGCTGTGGGCAGTTCTACAGCTTAGGATCCCACTTCCTGTTCAGGCTGTGGATAGTTCTACAGCTTCAGGCTTGCACTTCCTGTTTAAGTCGTGGGGAGTTCTACAGCTTTTGACACCCACTTTCTGTTCAGGCTGTTGCCAGTTCTACAGCTTCAGGATCCCACTTCCTGTTCAGGCTGTGGATGGTTCTACAGCTTCAGGCTCCCACTTCCTGTTCAGGCTGTGGACAGTTCTACAGCTTCAGGCTCCCACTTCCTGTTCAGGCTGTGGACAGTTCTACAGCTTCAGATTCTTACTTCCTGTTCAGGCTGTGGGCGGTTCTACAGCTTCAGGCTCCCACTTCCTGTTCAGGCTGTGGGCAGTTCTACAGCTTCAGGCTCCCACTTCCTGTTCAGGCTGTGGGGCGGTTCTATAGCTTCAGGTTCTTACTTAATGTTCAGGCGATGGGCGGTTCTACATCTTCAGGCTCCCACTTCCTGTTCAGTCTGTGGGAGGTTCTAAAGCTTCAGGCTCCCACTTCCAGTTCAGGCTGAGGGCAGTTCTTCCATAATAATTCAGCACTCATGCACACGGGATATTATAAATGTAGCAAAAGTTCACTCTTTATTGAATGATCCATAAAAAAATGGTAAACAACATAGAAAATCCATAGAAGTTTACACATTTCAGGCTTATTCCTCAGCCCTTAATCGTAACACTCACAAACTGACCCTAGACTTCAATATTTGTCCACCCTTGGACTAATCACCACCTGCACCTGAAATTTAACCCCTTACATGAAACTTTTGTTAATCCATGTCTACACTATCAGTATTGCCGCATGGATATACATCTAGCTTGCAACAAATATAAATAAATGCATACAAATCCATTTTAATATAAATATAACAGATCCGTTCTATAATTTTGGCCTCGTGGAGCCCTGATATCCAAAGCCAAGATCCAGTAAGCCTCCCTATTGATAAGAACCTTCCTCCAGTCCCCTCCACGTAATGGCTTCTTAACTCGTTCTATAGCAATTACCTTCAAATGGTCCAGGTTGCCCTGGTGTATGTCTCGGAAATGTTTTGAAACTCCCGAGATTTTTCGGAGACCAGAGTGGGTCGCATCATACGCACCAAACCAGGTAAACAACATGTGAACTGTGACAGTTCATAAAACTGTGGATTTCATATTTTTTACCTGTCACAAAGGGCTCAAAAACATCTGATTTAACCATATGTTTACACTGCCCACACCTGCTGGTACCACACTTAAAAGAGCCTTTAAGATCTATCCAAGTATCTCTTTTACGGACAAAGGTATTCACAACCATACTAGGAGAGACCATGTTGCCAATAGTTCTGTTTTTTGTTTTTTATTTTTAAATATATCGACACCCATCCTTGAGAATTTTCCGAAACTGGTACAGATACTTCGGATTCAGAAGGCTATTTGTATTCCCACAATAAAGTTTTACAGGAAGGAATGAATGTACAGCACATTCCAAAAAATGTGAGAGGATTCCGTGGACAAGGAAACGCACGCGGAGGGGGGGCAAGAAACATAAGAGGACATACACAAAGATCCCAAATCAGGAACTTGCCCGGGATCCTCCTGTGATATAGGGGTTTATGCTAATGGCTATGATGAAATTAAGAACTCTAATGTGCTTAATTTACCTGCATGTATATTGACGATTGATCAGATTAATGTTCTAAGCAGAGCTTTAGGTTATGTCCCTACCACTGACTTTAATTTATATGAAACCATTAAAGATGTCAATCGCTTTGTGAGGCTTTTAACAGTTAAGAAACAATTTTTTGAGGATAAATCGGAATTTCAGGATAAGGAGAATACAGAGGTTAGGGATTTTTTTCCCCGAGGTTTGGAATTTGCAGAACAAAGGTCCATATTGGCATTAGAGAATCTGAATGATTAGCTACTGCTAATATATCTACACAGGATGTTAATTTACAGTACATTAAGAATAGTGATTTTTAATCTATTAATTCTAGGACTACATCTATGGAGGATTTTCAATTTTTAGTGGAGCAGGAGCTTAGGGACCTTCACCTTAAAAAAGTTTGAGGTCAAAGTAACATGACGGTGAAGGAGTTACAGGCACTCAAGGATTTAAAGATGAATTCTCACCTTATTGTATGAGCTGCGGACAAAGGGTGGTGTGGTGACAGTATTAGATAAAGATTTATACATAAGGGTGAGTAATAAGATGTTAGCGGAAGAACATGTCTATAAGAAACTGTCGACAGATCCCACTATTTGCTTCTCCAGTAAGGTTGAAAAACTTTTGGAGGAAGGTATGACACTGGGAGTTCTCTCCAAGCAACACAGGGAGAGTAAGTTAGTGAAATTCCCGAGAATTCCTATATTCCACACGGTATCTAAGGTGCATAAGGGGATTTTTCCCCCTTCCTTACGTCCTATTATATCAGGATTGGGTTCGATTTATGAGCATTTGAATACTTGGTTGGACCGCCATTTGCAACCTTTTGTCCTGAGATCCCCTAGCTTTTTACGGGATTCTAGGGAAGTTTTGAAGTGTATGTACGGTGTCACATGGGCACCAGCTTTCCAGTGGGTTTCATGTGAAATTGTTTCATTATATACCTCCATACCACACAGTTTAGCACTTAATGCCCTTGCTTGCCAATCGGATAGGTATACTCGATATGATGACGATTTGAAACAGTACATCCTGTTCATGCAGGGGATGTGTCAACTTTGACAGTAATTGGAATTGAATAAGTCACTCGTCCGTATCGAGGCGGAGACTTGCAAAAGAAACTATTCTCCCGGGAGGCCTGGTGGATATTTAATTTGTCCACCCGATCTCCGTCAGGGATGAACACTAAACAAGACATTTCCTGTTATTAATGAACCATGTTGCAACACGGGTTTGAGCTATTTAATATTTATCGGAGGGTTTTTGTACATTCAGTTCATGATGTTTTTATTTTCCATTCAGTTTTTTAATGCTTATATTTTTGATTGCTAAATCACGTGACCCGGATCCACTGCATATTAGGAGTGTTTCCGGTCTAGCCGGCTGAACAGTGATTTAAGCAATGAATAAGGGAGTCTCATCTCCCAAAACGTGTCGACTGTAATAGCTTTTTTAAGCTGATGTCATTTAAGCTGATGTAATTATTCCTTTCCATGGATGCAACCTTCCTTATGCATGGATATAGCCATGTGGCTTTTTTTTAAGAAGAAAGAAAATAAAGAAATTATTTTTTAGTGAGACTTTTTTCGTCTGGCTAAGCACCCTTCGGTCCTGTGTTCAGAAGCTGGTCTTACATTTTGCATTATATCGTTATTTGGAGGAGGCTTATCCATTGACCGTGACTCCACCGGACCCAGGAGAAAAGTAACCAACAGGATGTACTGTTTTGCTAGTACATCCTGTTGGTTACAAAATTTTTGTTAGGATTAAATTATCTTTTCTTTTATGAATCTTTTTATTTACAAACCCAAGGTTGCCCCATGGGGGCTTGTTTTTCCCCGTCATTAGCGAATATTTTCGTAGCTTGGTGGGAAGAAAAATATATATATTCTGTCGGCAATCCATTTGCTTCTGAAATTCATTGGTATGGGAGGTACATAGACGATACCATGCTAATTTGGCAGGGGTCGTCTATGTCTCTACCCAAATTTGTGGATTATATCAATTCAAACCATGAAAATTTTAAATTCACTTATGAAACCAATGAGATAGAGATTAATTTCTTGGACCTCAAACTTATGGGGGATCCTGTTAGTGGCAAGATTCATTCTCAAACTTACATGAAACCGGTTGCATGGAATAGCATTCTTTACGCGTCTAGCTGTCACCCTAATCATGTCATCAACAATCTTCCAACTGGGGAATTTATCAAATCTAATAGAAATTGCAGTCGTCCAGAGGATTATGAAAAGGAGAAGGGTATCATCAGTGGTAGATGAAAGAGTAGGGGGATACAAATCATGGCAAATACAAAGAGTATTAATAAAGCACACTTGAGAAATAGAAATGAGTTAATCGGTACATCTGGTAGGGAGATTAAAAAAGGACAAATTTCCATTATGTCTTACCACCTGCTTCAGTAGACAATTTCCTGAAATTACTAATATCATACGTAAACACTTACCTGTATTGACAGTAGACCCTACACTTCGGGAAATTCTCAAGGATGGGTGTCGATATATTTTTAAAAAAAAAACAGAACTATTGGCAACATGGTCTCTCCTAGTATGGTTGTGAATACCTTTGTCCATAAAACAGATACTTTGATAGATTTTAAAGGCTCTTTTAAGTGTGGTACCAGTAGGTGTGGGCAGTGTAAATATAGGGTTAAGTCAGATGTTTTTGAGCCCTTTGTGAGAGGTAAAAAATATAAAATCCACAGTTTCATGAACTGTCACAGTTCACATGTTGTTTACCTGGTTTAGTGCGATTTGTGCAAGTTGCAATACATAGGTTGCCCCACCAGATGTCTCAATGTCAGGATCAGAGCGCATGCGTATGATGCGACCCACTCTGGTCTCCGAAAAATCTCGGAAGTTTCAAAACATTTCCGAGACATACACCAGGGCAACCTGGACCATTTGAAGGTAATTGCTATAGAACGGGTTAAGAAGCCATAACGTGGAGGGGACTGGAGGAAGGGTCTTATCAATAGGGAGGCTTACTGGATCCTGGCATTGGATATCAGGGCTACACGAGGCCAAAATTATAGAACGGATCTGTTGTATTTATATTAAAATGGATTTATATGCATTTATTTACGTTTGTTGCAAGTTAGATGTATATCCATGCGGCAATACTGATAGTGTAGACATGGATTAACAAAGGTTTCATGTAAGGGGTTAAATTTCAGGTGCAGGTGGTGATTAGTCCGAGGGTGGATACATATTGAAGTCTAGGGTCAGTTTGTGAGTGTTACAATTAAGGGCTGAGGAACAAGCCTGAAACGTGTAAACTTCTATGGATTTTGGATGTTTTTAACCATGTTTTTATGGAGTCTTCAATAAAGAGTGAACTTTTGTTACATTTACAATATCCCGTGTGCACGAGTGCTGGATTATTATCTAATTAAATTTATTTGCCATCACATCTCCAGCCGGATGATCTCCATTTGCACCGTACCAGGAATAAGGAAAGGAGCGGACTCCACATTATCTGGGGTATCTGGTGAGCTGTACTCTAATATCTTTATCTACATGTGGGCAGTTCTATAGTTTCAGGATCTTACTTCCAGTTCAGTCTGTGGGCAGTTCTACAGCTTCAGGCTCCAACTTCCTGTTTAAGTTGTGGAGAATTCTACAGTTTAGGGCACCCACTTCCTGTTCAGGCTGTGGGCAGTTCTATAGCTTCAGGCTCCACCTTGCTGCTTAGACTATGGCTGATTTTACAGCTTCAGGCTCCCACTTCCTGGTCAGGCTGTGGACAGTTCTACAGTTTCAGACTCCCACTTCCTGTTCAGGCTGTGTGCAGTTCTACAGCTTCAGGCTCCCAATTCCTGTTCAGGCTGTGGGTGTTTCTACAGCTGCAGTCCCCCACTTCCAGTTCCGGCTGTGAGCAATTCTTCAGTTTCAGGATCTTACTTCCTGTTTAGGCTGTGGGTTGTTCTACAACTTCAGGCTCACACTTCTTGTTCAGGCTGGGGGCAGTTCTATAGCTTCAGGCTCCCACTTCCTGGTCAGACTCTTTGCGGTTCTATAGCAGTGGTTGGCATATCAACTCTGCTATTCCTAGCTGAGCCTGTTACAGGACCATGGGTGGAGGAGGTTTCTAAACCATAGTGCACAAGGCTATAGAGCTCTAAAAGGTTAAACCTTGTCAGTAACAAAGATAAAGATGCTCCTGTGCTGCAGATAATACTTAACAAGGAATGAGGCATCATGGTGAGACAGGGCAGCTGGAGAAATGAGGGCAGAGAGAGGTGGTTGGTAACCTAGTGAAGCTTGTATACACAAACAGGAGACTGCTCTACGAAGCAAAATAGGAATAGCAATGTATTTGGTAATAGTCTTTATTTACCTTTACCTACATGTTTAGAGCTAATTATTGTCATGAGAAAACCCCTTTAAGTATCAATGCATCCGAATATCCTCCGAGTGGATGTAGTATGTCGAAACATTTTAGGTAACCTCATGTAGTACCGCTGAGCTGGGGTTGTTTGAAACAAAGCACTGAGGATACTGAAGAAAATAATGGAACAGAACGTCTCTTTGTCAGTCAACCTGGCTTCGCTGAGAAGCGTCTCTCACCTCTTTGAATGGTCTTTGAGTTGGGAGCCTCCCTCTCCATCCACACATCGTCTCTCTGTTCTGCTGTACTCTATGGGCCACATGTATGAACCTGTTTAGGTCTAAAACTCACTCTTTTGCCCATAGGTTACATGTCTCCCTTTTCATACATGGCTCCCTATGTATTCACTGCACTGGAGGGTTTGCTGAGAAATGTACCCAACGTTCCTTACAATCAGGAGATCTCGCCATTGTTACAACCTCTCTCCTCTCTCTCTCAAAACTCTTCCTGACCTAGCTCCTTCTCCGCAGCTTCTTTCCCTTTTATGTTCCTACTGTTCTGGTGACATCTTCTGGCTGAGAGGTAAACTTCTGGCTACAGCCCTAAACTGGAAAAGGAACATTGTCTATGGTGTGAAAAACTGGTCTTCTCTTCTTGGAGGGATGTCTCTATCTATGTCCTAGTTCAGCAGCCTCTGTCACCCCGGTGGAGGGCTACAGGTTTTCCTTTTGTTGTAAAATGCTGGAAAAGGGAATAAAAGGCTTATGGAAACCAGTCCTAGGTCGTCAAGGGTGGGTTTGGTAGAGTGGTGTTTGTTGGAGGGCAGATACTTTTTTTGGGTGCATTGTCAGGCAGGTATCTCTTTTTGGGAGCCCAAGTTCTGTAGCCTCCGTTATCCTGGTGGAGGGATAAAACTTTTTCTCATGTTATGGAATAGTGAAAGACAGAATAAAAGGCTTACGGACTCCAGTCTTGGGCCATCAAGGGTGGGTTTGGTAGAGTGGTGTTTGGTGGAGGGAGGTGGGTTGATATGAGTGGATAGATTGGTATTGGATATTGGGTGGTAGTTAGATAAAGAGGTTGATAAAGAGGACAAAGCAAGCTACGAGTCGGCCGCAGACCCTGCTGAATGAGATGAGACAACCCCTTTAAGTTTATTTTTCTTAATACAATTTATTTTATTACAATTATTATTTATACTATTGTTTTATTATTATTATTATTATTATTATTATTATTATTATTATTATTATTATTATTATTATTAATACAGTATTGATGATCTTTAAACTTATTCTCAGTTTTTTCATATTAAATTTATTCTTAAAGGGGTTTTGCCACGATCTCCTCTTAAACCTCCTGCATCCAGCTCTTCAGCTCTGTGTGCTCAGAAGGGGGCATGTGTGATTTGTTTGAATTGCAGAACATGTGACCCAGCAGGATGACATCACCAGGCCTTTCCTCTGTAGTCAAAGAAAGGTCTGTTTATTTACAGAGGTACAAGTAGCTACACTGTAGCTTAGAGGTAATGCTTTTTACCTCCCGACACAAGGGGTCTAGGTTCAAATCCCTGCAGGAACCAAACCTGTGGATTTTTTTTTCTTCATCAATGCACAGATCTCATAGAGGTTTCTTTTTTAATTTATTTACACTGTTTAACTAATTAATAAGGAGGACAGAGGACAGGAGCAGAATGACAACACCTGGGGTTTGAACACTCAGTAGCTGTCTGAGAGGAGAGGTTATGCCTAGGCATGTGCGACCAGGACTGAGGAGTTCTCAGCCCAGGTCGTATCCCCTGGAGACAAGCAGTAAACAATGGCTCACTAAAAAGGCAGCTAAAACAAAAACGGTCCAGAATTTTTAATAACAATGAATATGTTTATTATTTAATTTGCAAGCTTCCCACGTCAATTTTACTTTGTGGCAAAACCCCTTTAATAACATTTCTATTATCACTTTTATTATATTATTTAAGAAACTTTTCATGACGTTTATTCTTCCTAACATTTATATTATTATATTACAATTATTATGATCACTAAACTTGTTCTCATTAAAAGTTTTACTTTGGATCCATTGGTATATTATCACTTTTATTATTTAACCCCATAAGGACGCAGCCGTTTTTGATGAGAATAACTTTTAGATACTTTTACCTTTCCATGTGATTCAGAGATTCTGTTTTCGGGTGACACATTTTGCTTTAAGTAAGTAAGACATTTTGGTCCAAAAAATCCTTGTTTACTTGCAAAAAATACCTAAATGTCATGAAAATTTAGAAAAATGTGCCATTTTCAAAGGACATAGTTAAAAACATTTATGACAACAATAAAAAAAACAAGGGACACAGCTCTGGAAACGGCAGGTCTGTCACTAGCTTGTGCTGCCCTCAGCCAGGGGGGCATAATCTATGTGCCAGGTTCTCTTAAAGGAATATATCCAGATGTGTAGTGAGTTTTTTGACCCCACAGGTGTTTTTCTAAAAAAAAAAAAAATTAGCTTTAGGCTGTGAAAACGAAAAATATGAATGTTTCCAATAATCTGCAGTTTAAACTACAAATGTTTCATTTTCACAAAGAATCCTGGTAAAAAAAATGTGTTATACAATTTCTCCCAAGTTTCTGCAATATCCTATGCGTGGGTGTAACCTGATGTTTGGGCACTTGGCAGGATGTAGAAGGGAGGGAGCGCTATTTGGCTTTTGAAATGCAGATTTTGGTGGGCTCCTGTCACATTTGCAATTCCCCCAAAGTACCAGAACAGGGGAAACCTTCCAGAAGTCGCCCCATTTTGGATTCAACACCCCTCATGGATCTCATCTAGGGGTGTATTGTGCACAGGTGTTCCATAGTTTTTTTAGCGTTGGGTTATGAAAAAAAAACACAGTTCCCCCATAGTTTTTTGGGCTTTATTTTTACAGTGTTTGCCGTGCAGGACTAATGACAGCATAACTCTACTCTGCGTTCGGTACAATTTCAAGGATATAGACTTTATATAGCTTTTTATGTTTTATTACTTTTGCACAATAGAAATGGAAAAAACAACAAAAAATCTTATTTCGCCACAGCCTCATGGCCATAACTTTTTATTTCTCTGTAAATGGAGCTGATTAAGGGCCTTTTTTGTGGGATGAGTTGACGTTTTCATTGGTTCCACTTTGGGGGGAGGGGGCAAGAATGTTTGATCGCCTTTAAATCAGCTTTTGGGAAGCAGGGTAAAGAGCATACAGTGTTTACCGCGCAGTATTCCTCTTTGGGGCGATACGTTTAGGACAATACACAATCTGTATGGTTTTTTATGAGGTAGCACTTAAAGAAGTGTTTTTATTGGAAAACTGTTTCTGCATCGCTGTATTCTGATGTTTTTTTATTTTTCTGTATACGGAGCTGGGATGGGCTTTCTTTCTTTCTTTTTTTTTTTTTTTGAAGTGTCGTTTCCCTTGTTGTAACTTTGTCATTTATTTGACTTTTCAATCACTTTTCATTCCATTTTATGTGCAGCAGTATGAACGAAAATTGTAACTCAGCATTTTTTTTTAGTGCTTCTCATGTGGGTTAGATAATGTGACAGATTTATAGGCTGGGCCATTACGCACTCGGCAATACCAAAAATACATACTTTTTTATTTTTTATCTTTTAGGGGGATGATTGGGTGAAAAGGGCGGTGCACGTGTTTTATTTGTTTTATTTGTGTTTTATTCTGTATATATTTTTTACATTTTGTTTTGTGCATGTGCCATGCACACCCACCAAACGTGGGCGCAATTGAGCACAATTACTCTTGATCTCCACTGGTGATTAATCCTTGGGTTCAACTACTAATATTCAGAGCTTTGATCTCATTTTACTGTAGAATGTTTTTATAGTGTCAATGATCTCCTTGTTTCTCATACTGTAGATGATTGGATTGGTAAATGGTGTGAGGATGATGAAGAGCAAAGATTTCAACTTGTTTTCAAAAAAGGCATTTTCATGAGATGGAGACACGTAGACTCCAATGAGGGAGCCATAGAAAGTGCAGACCACTAGAAGATGAGAGCTACATATCGAGAAGGCTTTTCTTCTTCCTTTCAAGGAGGAGATCTTTAAAATCACGATAAAGATGCAGATATAGGACACGATGATGCAGACAAATGGCAAGAAGATGACAAAAATGTTAAGGAAGCCATCAAGCCAAACCAATACATAGACCTCTGAGGATGAAAGAGCAAGAAGAGGGGCAAAATCACAAAAGAAATGGTCAATGACGTTGGAAGAACAAAATTCAAATTGACTTATTAAGATGACTTCAACGTTAACAAGGACGATCCCATTTATCCAAGACCAGAAAACCAACCTGATACAAAAAGTTGTATCCATTATAGAAGAATACCGTAATGGGAGACAAATGGCCAAGTATCGGTCAAATGACATCACCATGAGGAGGCTGCACTGAGCACAGGTGGAAGCAAATACAAAGAAGGACTGTGAGATGCAACCATTAATGGACATACTGTGACCTTCCAACCATAGGATACACAGCATGTTTGGCACAATGCTGGTTGTGATAATAAGGTCAGCCAGGGCCACATTCGAGATGAAGAAATACATTGGGCAGTGTAGGCGGTGACTGGACAACACCAAGAGAATAATCACAAGATTTCCAAGAAATGTGAACATATACACAAGAAGGGTGAGACAGAAGAGGACAATCCGGAACTTGTAGGAATTTCGAAAGCCAATGAGAAACAACTCCGTCACCATGGTCTGGTTGTCTCCACACATGTTACAGAACAATGGGATCCTTTCAACTTAAAAATGAATCCATAGTAGATACAATTGGTGGCAATATGTATATTTTACCATATTGTATTATTGCATATTCCATAGACAGTGCTGTGAACAAAATAAATTTCTAGGTTAATAAATTGCATAATACTAAATACACCCAGATGGAAATGAAGTCAATGCTCAAGTACTATAACCTGTACTCAGCTATTACTATATAACATTGCTATGGTGTAGCCAATACTATACTGCTAAATCCAATAATAAAGTACTATAACTAATACCCAACCACTGCTGTACAACAATACCAAACTAGTACATTTTACCCAATAATCAACTACTATAATCAATAATCAACTACTACTGTATATTCAAAAATCAAGTCTATAACCAGTACACAATGATTACTGTATAACAATAAACAAGTGCTTCTGTAAAACCAATATTCAAGTACTATAACCAATACTCAACTATTACTATTAAAACAATACCCAACTACTACTGGATAACTATATTCAACTCCTACTGGATAACGATATTCAACTATTACTGGATGACCAAAGTACTATACTATTACTGGATTATTATTATTATACTATACTATTACTATTAATAGTACTATACTATTAATAGTACTATACTATTACTGTATATTACTATACTATTACTGGATAACTCAAAGTACTATAGCCTTTACTCAAGTACTATAACCAATACAGATGGTTGGATTTTTTTGGTAAATGTGCAACAATCTACAAATAAGACAAACTCTTGTATATACAGACTTCAGTAATCACCAGGGGTGTAGCTATAATGGATACAGGGGTAGCAGTCCTACCTCAGCCCTGATATTAGATGGTTCCCAAAGGTTCTTCTGCCACATAAGAAGACTTCAGGCCATGTGTGTTACAAATTTCGTACTAGCACCCTGAGGCTTCAACTTTCTTCTCCAGTAATCATTAATTGAGTAAATGTGATCATAATTTGGATGATGATCTTCTCCCCAATTCTCTCCAATTCATGAGATGCACCTTGAATTGGATCGTTCACTAAATGAAACCCTAAAAGTGCCAAGGTCAAAGTCTCAATGATTTGTGCAGGATCTAAAAATATGTCTGTTTACCTCTAAACAAAATGGTGCCACACCTTTTTCCAGGTTATGAGTGATACAACTGATCTGCTCCATTCATTACAATGGAACTGAGCTTGAAAACCAGAATCAACCTTGGTCACATTCAAACCCTGGACCCCGACGCTGCAGGACAACAGTCCTAACCACTGAGCTACCATGCTGGACTAGGAAGCATTAAAATTGGGGATGATGGTTAATATAGAGGGAAGGAGCATAGATACATCACTAAGCAGCCTAAAGACCAAAGCAGAAGTACATCAGAGGAGATCATTGTTTATATACTTCTTATACAGAACATGCATTTAGGGATCCGGAGGGAATTTTTTTTTTTTTCGATTCATGACAAATTTGGCTAAGCCAAAAGGTTTAAAAAAGTTAAACTTAATGGACTTAAGTATGTTTTAGCCCCATTGCTATGTAACTTACCAGGAAAGATGGTGATAATATCAATAATGTTCATTGTCACAAGAGGTTGTGATGGTGGAGTCAGAGAACAAGTTCAAGAAAGGTTTAGATGCCGTTCTTAAAAAATACAATATCACAGGTCATGGGGATCAGCTTCTTGACATAGGACTTTGATCCGGGGATTTTTTAATGACAGATTTGGAGTCGGGAAGAGATTTTTCCTCTTGTAGGAGGGTAATTGGCCTCCACCTCATAGGGGGTTTTGCCGAACCTCTGGATCAACACTATAGGGTTATACGTAGATTAAACTCGATGGACCTGAGTCTTTCCCATCTTATCTGCTACAGTATGTCACTCTGTTACATTCAGGACTAGGCTTCCACCTTCAGAACTAGACTTTTACCTTCAGTACTGGGATCTCCATAACAATGTAAGGTTTTAGTTTGGACTCAATGGACCTGTGTCTTTCCAATCTTATCTGCTATGTTGCTCTGTTACATTCAGGGGTGGGCTTCCACCTTCAGGACTGGACTTTTACCTTCAGGACTGGGGTCTCCACAACACTGTAAGGTTTTAGTTTGTACTCGATGGACCTGTGTCATTTTCCAACCTTATCTACTATGTTATTATGAACCTTATTTACTATGTTACTATGAACCTTATCTATTATGTTACTATCAACCTTATCTATTATGTTACTATGAACCTTATCTACTATGTTACTATGAACCTTATCTATTATGTTACTTTGTTACCATGAACCTTATCTATTATTTTACTATAAACCTTGCTTACTATGTTACTATAAACTTTATCTATTATGTTACTATGAACTTTATCTACTATGTCACCATGAACCTTATTTACTATATTACTATAAACCTTATCTACTGTTAGTATGAACTTTATGTACTATGTTACCATAAACCCTATCTATTATGTTACTATGAACCTTATCTACTATGTTACCATAAGCCTTATCTATTATGTTACTATGAATTTTATCTAGTATGTTATTGTGAATGTTATCTGTTATATTGCTTTGAACCTTATCTGTTATGTTGCCATAAGCCTTATCTATTATGTTACTATGAACCTTATCTATTATGTTGCTATGAACCTTATCTATTATGCTACTTTGTTACTATGAACCTTATCTATTATGTTGCTACGAACCTTATCTATTATGTTACTATGAACCTTATCTATTATGTTACTTTGTTACTATGAATCTTATCTATTATGTTGCTATGAACCTTATCTTCTGTTACTATCAACCTTATCTACTATGTTAATATAAACCTTACCTATTATGTTACTATGAACCTTATCTAGTATTTTACTAAAAAAAATGGAATAAACTAAATAAAATTTCATATTAAAAGCATGCCTTATGCCATATAAAAGATGAATAACATCTCACATTCCAGGTATCATTTCTCTTTTGTTTTTATATACATGTTTATAGTTATTTTTTGTGTTTTTGACCATTTGTCCCTTGGATTTCATTAATCAATCATAGAAACAAGACCCAGCGCACAGACCTGATGACAGAGCCATCATTTCATGTATCAAATTCATAAAAATCTAACTTTCCTTTGTATTTACCAAGATATTTTAATTCTTGTATTTGATTTTAAAAAATCAGTTATTTAATCGACTATGTTACCTTTTGTGTTTTACAAATAGAATCGAGTCAATATTTTAAATCATTTTTTTATTTTCATGCACGTATCATTTTGTTTTTCAGCAGCTTTCAACACATTGACAAAATAAAGCAAAACCATCTTTCTTAATTTTTTTTTTTTTTATTTGATCAAAATGTTTGACCCTATTAAATATTGTCCCAGTTTTACTTACAGTTTTGGGCTCTAGAGATCGGCCTCAGACAGTTCGGGTTTCTCTTTCGCTCGTATCTTTCCATATATCTCTGTTACCTGATCCTTCCTGTCTGTGACAATTCTAATTATTTGTCTCTTTTATACCATTAATCACCTGGAGGGACCAAGGTTTGTGTCTGGAAAGAAAGAAATCTCCCTGTCTCTGGGGGATCTATGTGAGAAAAACATGAAGCCCAGTGTTAATTTATGTCTTGTAATTAATCCTCTAACCCTGATCCCTAAATGCTAATTTCCAACATACAACAAATGGATCATAAAGAATTGTAGGGATGAATAGAATTATTAGGTCATAGAGAAATTATTATTATTTTCTGTTTATTTTTAATCATTTTTTTCAAATATTATTATAATTTTATTCCTTTTTTTCCAAGAATTATTCTGATTTTATGTATTACTTTACAAATAAATATTAAAAGGTCTCTCTATTATATTAGATACTGATAATGTCATGAGCAGGGTAAGATCCTTTGTGTAACCCACAAGTTTGAATAAAGGCCACACAGAGGAGCGGGATCTAAGGCTCCCCTGGTGCACACCCTCAAACCCTACGAGGGGCTTGGACAGCACAGCCGGGAATTCCCAGGTTGTTATCCCCAAAAAAGTCAATTGAGGTGACAGCTGTCATGCCAGCAAGGCACTGGAGGATTATGCAAAGATGGTGGTCAGGACAGAAGCGGAAGGTCAGGGCAACGTACATGCAAAAACAGGTCACAAGCCGGAGGTCAGGACAGGCAAAGTTCAGTTGTAAAGAGTAGGGATAGCCAATGGTCAAAGCAGAATATCAGAAAGTAGGTAGTAGCCCAGCGCTGGGTTTTTGTACTGAAGACCAAGAACAAACCAGCAAGTAAGGAGTGGAGGGGGAAGCACTAAAAACAGACACAGGTCCCAGAGCATTGGCTCTCAGAAAGATGAATAAAAACTTAAAGGGGTTTTGCCAGGATGTGCCTTATCTGCTAAGAAGCAAAAGTAAACAAGCCAAGGCTGAGATGAGAGAGAGAGAGAGAGCTGGTCAGAGCACAGAGCCATGCATAAGGGATCATGTGCAATGTTCCCTCAAATAATCACACTACAGCTAGTGGATTCTGAATACAAAAGACAACATATTTCTACCTGGTGCCTTGAAAGCTTCTTCAGCTCCCTCTCATCAGATAAGAAGTGTTCTCTGTGTAAGCCCAGCCAGCAGTTCTTGTCACTCTGCCTGGTCATTTCTAATGCAAGCTTTTAAGTAACTAAGGGCAGGTAAGGCAGCCTGTAGCTCTCTCAGACTGCAATTTTTTTAATCACATATATTTAGAAAAGTGATTAAATACCCATTTTGGAGGATCCCACGTCAACATTATATTGTGGCAAAACCCCTTTAGAGCAATGTTCTAGCTCTCTAAGATGTATTTGCTTTAGTGATTCATCCAACAGCAAGAGAGAAAACTCCACTGTGTGCTCCTGCCACGCGTTTCAAACTGTGAGAAAGAACCATTTAGGTTTGAAATGCTTTATGTAAAAGGCAATGACCGGCTACGTATGACAAGCTGGCCCCTGCTTCTTAGGTCCAGACCTCTGTAACTGCACTACAACGCTGATGATGATGGTGTTAGCTTCAGACAGGGCCATCTTAACAACATAATGGGCCCCCAAGCAAAGCAGTGCAGTGGGCCCTGCCCAAATACATGACATCATGGGACACCCTGCTGATGTCTTGTAGGCAACCTGCAGACAGAGTGGTTTTTTTTCGTCATCACGCACAAGGTTTTTTACTCCTCACCTTTTTTTTCCATATACAAAGACATATGAGGGCTTTTATTTTGCAGTACACGATGGACTTTCTAATGGTGTCATTTATCATGCTATAGAATGTACTGGAAAATAGAAAAAAAAAACATGCAGTTCTCTTTATTTTTTTGTATCGTAAAAAAAATTCAAAACATTTTCCATTAGAAAAATGTGCTCTGTGGCGCCATTTTCTATGACCAGTCACTGTTTTGGTACTCCACCAATGGACCTAAGTAAGGGGCATTTTTCGTGGCCTTAAGTGTTCTTTTTATTGGTACCAGGGCAGGGTATATTCAACTTATTTTGATCAAGTTTATTCCAATTTTTATGTGACATGACATGACCAATAAAACATAATTTTGGCGTTTGAAATTTGTTTCTTCTGCGGTGTTCAGCACACAGGATAAATAATGTTTTATTTTAATAGATCAGACTTTTCCGGACGCAGAAATATCAATGACGTGTAGGTTATTAATTTTTTTGTAACCCTTTTAACATTTATTATTTTTTTTACACTTTTAAACTTTTTTCTTTTAATTGTACTTGGAGGCCCCTTGGGTGTTTGACCACTAGGGGTGCGGACATGTGTACACCCCATTGTATTGTTTAAACAATACCAAAAGGTGAACAAAGGAAATAGTAAAATGAGGAACCTGGCAGTGATGGAAGCCTTCACAAGGTTTTCAGCCACCATGAAAAGTGATCAGGACCCCGCAACACCGTTACTCATTCTTTTAGACACCGCGGCTTCTTAAGAGTTGAACAGCAGAGTACGGAGCCGGCTCGGTGCCTTGTTGTTAACGGCGGGTGTCAGCTGCGAATAACTCCCGGTGGGAGAGCAGAGCACATAACCACTTAATGACAATATAGCGTTTGTTTATGCCAAGTGTTTTTAAAGGGGTTGTCTCACTACATTGATTCCTTTCACCTCCGTCCTGTTTTTTTGGTTTCATTTTGAATTCAGGGACGTATTTACTGTCTTCTACTAGGCTGCAATAGAAGCCAGGTCTGTAGCCATAGCAACCAGTGCTGGCAGCCTATCAGGAGAGATCAAACAGGTCTGTATCTATAGAGACCAGCACTGGCAGCCTATCAGGAGAGATTACACAAGTCTGTAGCTATAGTGTCCAGTGCTGGCAGCCTATCAGGAGAGATTAAACAGGTCTGTAGCTATAGTGACCAGTGCTGGCTGCCTTTCAGGAGAGATTGAACAGGTCTGTAGCTATAGCGACCAGTGCTGGCAGCCTATCAGGAGAGATCGAACAGGTCTGTATCTATAACGACCAGTGCTGGCAGCCAGTCAGGAGAGATCACACAGATCTGTAGCTATAGTGACCAGTGCTGGCAGCCTATCAGGAGAGATTAAACAGGTCTGTAGCTATAGTGACCAGTGCTGGCAGCCTTTCAGGACAGATTGAACAGGTCTGTAGCTATAGTGACCAGTGCTGGCAGCCTATCAGGAGAGATTGAACAGGTCTGTATCTATAACGACCAGTGCTGGCAGCCAGTCAGGAGAGATCACACAGATCTGTAGCTATAGTGACCAGTGCTGACAGCCTATCAGGAGAGATCACACAGGTCTGCAGCTATAGTGACCAGTGCTGGCAGCCAATCAGGAGAGACTGAACAGGTCTGTATCTATAACAATCAGTGCTGGCAGCCTATCAGAAGAGATCAAACAGGTCTGTAGCTATAGCAACCTGAGGAGCTGATGCAGCCCATATAAGAGTGGATATCTAGGAATAGGTAACACACTGGTAATGGAAACATATTACAAAGTGACTTGTTGCTGTACGATCTTTAACATAAAAAGCAGCAGCTACCCCTGGAGTGAGATGACCCCTTTAAAGGAGTTGTCTCCCTTCAGAGTTTCAGACAATGCATGAATGAAATACTCTGTCACTTCCTGGTTCAGATTGACTCATTTGCATATGCTCATTTGCATACAGCTTGTACAGCTCTGTGCTCAGTGCTCTGCTTTCAGATGCTAATTAGATCAGATTAGCTACTCAAACTACTAACAGGACTTCTTATCTGATCCCCAAAACAAAAGCCCTAATTACAGTTCTGTTTATTTTACATAAATCAAGCTTTTTACTGCTGAGCAGCACAGGACACTGCTGTGACCTGTGTGATGATGTCACTCACTGTTATCTCATTGAACAAACAGCAGGGGGAGAATGGTTTACAGGTCAGTTACTGAGGGAACTGAAATAGCCAGGGAGGTCATAAATTCACTTGTATCTCCTTAGGGAAAACAGAGGAACAAAGCAATATATTTGGAAAATGTCTTTATTTTGTGTTCCCTACAATTTGAAAGCTATTCTTTGTAGCGAGACAACCCCTTTAAGGGTTTAAAAATTTTGTCATGTCCAACAAAAAACAAAGTTTTGTCTCTTGGAAACTGAAAAACAAAGTCTGAAAACAGCTACGTCATTAAAGGGTTTATATTAATATATATATATATATTTTTTTTTACTTAAAAAATATATTTTAACATTTCACCCCCCTCGGGCACTTGCATGTGAGATTTCTTGATCATTTTTCCTATGTAAACCAATACTGATGTCCTGCAGTGTATGGGGATTTCACTGATGGGGGCCTTGATAGCAGTTGGAGGCTTTATCTAGCACCCATCGTGTATACAGCGGGCTCAGTGTTTTCATGCCCCCTTCACACTGTTTGTTGTTCAGGTTCATCCTAATGCATGATGGAGTTAAATTTAGCCAGGACCCTATTAAAGTTTGGGGATGTGCCTGGCAGAGCTTTCACAGAAAGCTATCTACAAAGGATAATGTGAAGTTTAGGAAAGGAGTTGCCCAGGGAGGAGGGGTGATGTGTTGGAAAGTATGGAGCACCTCTTGCTTCACTGGGCCTTTAGTAAAGAGGTGTATAAGTGGGTGGCTGTTTCCATTGGTTGACCTCGGTTGCCTGACTGGGTGATAAGAGACTGTTGCACTTTATTTTTCATTAGCATAATAATAAAGTTTCCCATCAGGTATTCACAGTGTTAAAGGACTGTTCTTGCCATGTTGTCTCACATAGCCAGCTCTTCACAGCCAGCTTTAGGTTCTCAGTTCCTGTTCAGGCTTTGGGCGGTTCTACAGCTTCAGGCTCCTACTTCATATTAAGGCTATGGGCAGTTCTACAGCTTCAGGATCTTACTTCCTGTTCAGGCTATGGGCAGTTCGACAGCTTCAGGATCTTACTTCCTATTCAGGCTGTGGGCAGTTCTACAGCTTCAGGATCTTACTTCCTGTTCAGGTTGTAGATGGTTCTACAGCTTCAGGATCACACTTCTTGTTCAGGCTGGGGGCAGTTCTACAGCTTCAAGCTCCCACTTCCCGGTCAGACTCTTTGCGGTTCTATAGCAGTGGTTGGCATATCAACTCTGCTATTCCTAGCTGAGCCTATTACAGGATCATAAGTGGAGGAGGTTTGTAAACCATAGTGCACAAGGCTAGAGAGCTCTAAAGGGTTACCCCTTCTCAGTAACAAAGATAAAGATGTTCCTGTGCTGCAGATAATACTAAACAGGGATTGAATCATCATGATGAGACAGGGCAGCTGGAGTAATGAGGGAAGAGAGAGGTGGTTGGTAACCTAGGGAAGCTTGTATACACAAACAGGAGATAAGGACTGCTCTACAAAGCAAAATCAGAATAGCAATGTATTTGCTAATTGTCTTTATTTACCTTTACCAACCTGTTTAGAGCTACTTATTGTCATGAGAAACCCCCTTTAAGTAACAATGCATCCGAATATCCTCCGAGTGGATGTAGTATGTCGGAAACATTTTAGGTAACCTTATGTAATACCACTGAGCTGGGGTTGTTTAAGATAGAGCACCGAGGAAACTGAAGAAAATAATGGAACAGAACGTGTCTTTGTCAGTCAACCTGGCTTCGCTGAGAAGCGTCTCTCACCTCTTTGAATGGTCTTTGAGTTGGGAGCCTCCCTCTCCATCCACACATCGTCTCTCTGTTCTGCTGTACTCTATGGGCCACATGTATGAACCTGTTTAGGCCCAAAATTCACTTTTTTTGAAAAAGGGTTACATGTCCCCTTTTTTCATACTTTGATTTCCCCAACCCGTGTTCACTGCACGGGAAAGGGTTTTGTTTGGAGAAATGCCCCCAAAAAGTTCCTTCCCAATCAGGAATTTTCAAAAATTAGTTAAAAAACCCTCTCACACCCTCTCTCTAAAAACGTTTCCCTGACCTAGCCCTTTCCCCCTCGCCCCAGCTTCTTTCCCCTTTTTTTTTTAATACTTTTTTTGGTACTTTTCGGGTGAGAATTGGGGTTTTTTTGGCTACGCCCAAAAACTGGAAAAGGAACATTGTTATGGGGTTGGAAAAACTGGTCTTCTTTTCCCTTGGAGGGATGTCTCTTTTCAAATTCCTAGTTTCGCAGCCTTGCCCCCCCCCGGGTTGTAGGGCTACGGGTTTTCCCTTTTGTTTTTTAAAATTTTTGGAAAGGGAAAAAAAAGGTTTTGGGAAACAGTCCCAATTTCGAAAAAGGGGGGGTTTTTTGGTAGAGTGGTGTTTTGTTTGGAGGGAAAGTTTTTTTTTTTGGGTCCCATTGTAAGGCATTTTTCCCTTTTTTTTTTGGGGCCCCAAAGTTCTGTACCTCCGTTACCCTTTGGGGGTGGGTTTTAAAACTTTTTCATGTTTTGGAAAAGTAAAAGACAAGAAAAAAAGGTTACGGGAACCAGTTTGAGACATAAAAGGGGGGTTTTGGGTGGGTTTTGGTTTTTTGGTGGGGGTAGTTTCATTTTTTTGGGGGAAATTGCCCGGGGCGGGTTTTGGGCCCCCCAAAGTTCGGGTTAGCTTCGTTATCCTGGTGGAGGAAAGAAAACTTTTTCCCCCAGGGTTTTAAAAATAGTAAAAACAAAATTAAAAGGCTTTGGGAACTCCAGTCGGGGGGTCATCTAAGGGTTTGGGTTTGGAAAGAGTGGTTTTTTGGGTTGGAGGGAGGTGGGTTAAATGGATTTAATAAAAGAGGTACAAAGAAACTACGAGTGGGCCGCAGACCCGGGCTGAATGAGATGAACAACCCCTTTAAGTTTATTTTTTTTAAAATACAATTTATTTTTTTACTTTTTATTATTTAAAACTATTGTTTTCTTATTATCATTTGTAAAAAAAGGCAAAAGGCCTTGGATAAAATGGGGTATGTTTCCCAACCCAAAATTCCTGGCCCTTTTTTTTGGGGTGAAGGCCAGATAATTCTGTTCAGCGGGTTAAGGCCACCGAAAAAAAACTTTTTAAAGTTAGTTTTGGGTGCAGCAGCAGCAAGGCGGGGCGGCCTTTTCACTGGAGCCCAAAGAGTGGGGTGGGTTTTCTGTCCCCTTACCGGGGCCAGGCCGGGGTTTTGGATGGCCTTTTAAATGGATTTAGGTGAGTGTTGGGTTTTTAAGTTCCCTTTTTTGTTACCAGAGAGTAACCACCTTGGAGGGTGAGGAAGCTCAAGGTCCTTTCAAGGGGCTGTGCCTTTTCACAACGCCGGAAGGGTGAAGACCCAACCCCTGTGGGCAATTTAAACTGTGCCTGCGAATGGTGCCAGGGGTTTCGCCTTAAAAACTGTGGGGGAAAACACCTGGGTGTTGGGTGAAGTAAAAACCTTTTGTTTTGTTTTTGTTTTCCCGCCCTTGGGGGTTTTTTGGGGAAAGGATGCCAACCAATAAACCACCCTTTGTTTTGCACCCAAAATTAAATTGGGCCTCTTGTGTAAGGGTGCCATTGGACCCAATCCCCTAAAAAATTTTTGGATTCGGGGTGCGGGCACATTCCCGGGTAGTGCATGTCCTGGCTTTTAAAAAGGGCCCGCCCGTTTTAAAAACTCAGGGAGAAAGATTTGGGGGACCCGAATTTAAAAAAACCCATACAGGCAAAAACCCAAAAACAGCACCCGGTCTTGCAAGTCTGTAGGGCACAAACAGGAGACTAATCAGCTCCCAATCCCCGATGGCCCCGCTGGGCTGAACTGTTTGGGCCAAAGAAACCCCTTTCTTTTTGCCCGCCACATTTTTCCCTGGGGGGCAAACCCGGGGCACGTCGGGGTCCGTCAGAAAAGGGGGCTCCAGGGAAAATACCCCCGGGGGGATGAGGGGGTGCATTCCTCGCAGTTTTTCGAAGGGGGGTTTTCAGAGCGCGGGAAGTTTTCCTGCTTTAACAGTGGGGTGAGTGCCCTTTGGGGAACCTTTTTTTTCAAAGGGTGGGGAAACCCCAGAAAGCGTTCTACGATCTGTCAAAAAAGGCGCCAGGGGGTACGGAAAATAAAAGCAGAAATTCTGGGCGAACGGGCGTAACGGGGATGTGCAGGGGGAGGGTGCATGACGGGGGTTTCAGCTGGGAAAAACCACCCCGGCTCAAAAAGGTTTTTTACCCCTTTTCAACTGGTCCAAAAATGGCTGCACCTGAGTATTAC
The DNA here is from genome assembly GCA_025379985.1 of Phyllomedusa bahiana. Classification (NCBI taxonomy): domain Eukaryota; kingdom Metazoa; phylum Chordata; class Amphibia; order Anura; family Hylidae; genus Phyllomedusa; species Phyllomedusa bahiana. The sequence goes on along the minus strand of JAODAL010002289.1, from coordinate 17,820 downwards.
CCCCGGCTTTAATGGGGAGCGCGTTGTGGCAGGGCCCGGTTTTTTGCACCCCTTTAAAACCCCGGGGGGTTTTTGTGGGTTGGGGGCGCACAGGGGGAAACCCCCGTTTTGGGGGATTTACTTAGTGGAACCCCATGGAACGATTTCCGGGGTTTTTTGGGGAAAAAACTATGGGTTGGCCCCCGGGCCCCCTATCCTCGCCATTTTGGGGTTTCCAGGATGTTTTCAAAAAAGCCAAAAAAAAGGGAACCCCCAAATCCCCGGAAAGGGGGCCCCCACGGCCCGGGGTGGACTGGACCGGGGGATAATTAAACTGTTTTCCCAGGGCATGGTTCTGGAAAGTGTCATGCTCCAGGCACTTTGCGGGCCCCGTGCTCCTTAACGGGGGAACCTATGGATTTTACAGTGGGAGGCAATCCTTTTTTGCCCTCCCCAGTATGCCCGGGATGGCGTCGAACTCTGAAAAAAAAAGGGGGGCCACTCTGCAAGTGGGGGGTAAATGGAACCCCCCCCACTGGGCTGCTGGGCTCAAGGGGGCCTGGTTACCTTCTTCGGCTCCCCCTCCGCCGAGTTTGGGCCCCCGGGGAAAAAAGGGGGGATCTTTTGTTTTAAAATGGGGAAAACCAAAATTACCCCGGTAGCCCAAAATCCAAAACCCGGGGGAGGGGGTGGGGCGGTGTCACATCAGGTGGGGCGTTCCTGGGTTTTAAAGCAAAGAAAATGTTTTTTGGCCCCGGGATTGTCCAATCTTTTGGGACCTATGGGCCTTTTGTGGAACCCCCTAGTAAGCAGGTGTGGACCACCTAAAACCTTCGGCCCGGAGGGCATCCCCCCATTTTCCCCTTTCCCGGTTTTTGGTAGGTGAACCCCGAGGAGGATTTACATTTGAGGGGCCATTCCCCCAAAAAAGAGGGGTCCAAAGGGAAACTTGGGGCGGCCCAAAGCAGGTTTAGACCTTAAGGGGGGTCTTAATAATGTGGGGGTCTTAAAGGAGTATCCCAATAAACCCGGGGCTTTAGAGGTTCCCCAAACCCCCCTTTCATGGGTGGGGGCCCTGGTGTAAAACGAATAACAAAATTAGGGGGGAACCAGGGGGGGAACAGCTTTTTGTCCCCCAAAAACCCTTTTAGGGGGCTTTTGGGGAAAGGAACCCCGGCGCCCTTCCCATATCCTAAGGGGGGCCCTTTTGGGGGCAGATAAAACTAAGAAAAGGGTCCTCCCGAGGGTTTTATTGGCCCGGGTGTACAGGGGGCCCCGGGGGTTTTGCCCGTCCCGCCCGGGGGGGTTTGGGGGTTTCCCAAAAACTTCCACCGGCTCACCCCACTTCCGCGTCCCTTTTTTTTACCAAATTCCCATCATTTAGGTCCCATTTGAAAAGGAAAGCCATGGATTGATAGGGCCGGGGATAAAGTCAGTTGGGGCACCATATATTTCCCGGCAATTTTTGACTTTCCACCAGGTACCCCCGAAGCCCTTTCCCCCTCAGGGAACACTTTGTCCCAAATGTATTCCGCCAAATGGGGTTTTCCCTTTTATTTTCCCGGGCTGGAATACCTAAAGAGATACCCGACTAAACCCGGGGGCCCCATTTATGGTTTGAGGGGTTTTCAGGACCTTCTAAAGGTAAATTTAAGGGCACCCAAACTACTTTCCTCGTCTTTCCCACCCCCAAAAACCCGGGCCTATAAAAAAATTTTAAAAAGACCCTAAAGGTCATGTTGAAAAGGGTGGTCGAAAAGATTGGCAGAGTTGGGATTACCTGCTGCCCTTTTTGCTCTTTTTCTAAAATTTGGGAAGTGCCCTCCCAACTTTTTACAGGTTCTCCCCCCAATTTTTGAATATTTACGGTAGGGGGCCCCCGGGGCCTTTTTGACATTCCCAAGGAAACCTGGGGGAATGAAGGGCCCCTCCCTATTGGGCGAAATTGGCAGTCGCAAAGATGCGGAGGGATCCCCCCAGGAATGCCCATTGTGAAGGGGCATTTTCTGCAAGGTAAGAGGCCCAGTCCAAAAGGGGCTAAAATTGGTCGGGGGCCCCTCCTTCAACAATTCCCCAGGGGAAAAGGTTCGGGGGTTAGGTTTTCCTAGTTTGGAGCAAAAATTTTTCCACAAAATGGCAGGGGCCAAACGAAAAAAAAAAAAAAAAAGGGGGTTTAGGTTTTAAAATACCGGGTGCCCAACCGGGAAAGGGGGAAAACCCTACCAAGGGTTTTTCCAAAATGCCAGGGTTTAAATTTAAAACCATAAAAGGTTCCTGAAGGCCCCCCGAGAGGGGGAAAAGCCCAAAAAGGGTTTCAAAAATGAAAAAACCTGGGGGTGATTGGGAAAAGGAATCTAAAAGTGGGTGGGCAAGTTTTTTGGGTTGGTTCCCGAAAACCCAAAGGAGAAATGGCGGTTTTTTTAATGAATTTCCGCCCAAAATTTAAAAAAAAAATCAAAAGGGAGATGCCTACCCCCTGCCCCGGGTTTTTAAAGAACAAAAAGGGAAAATTTTGGGGCCGCCCTTTTCATAAAGGCCCTAAAATTTTCACCCAAAGGGTTTCTGGCAGGAAAAACCTTTTCTAAAAAGGCGAGGGAGAAAACCCGCATTTTTTTCCCCACCTGAGGGGATTTTCCAATTTCAACCGGGTGCCATTCGGTTTTGGCCCAAAGGGCCCCCGCCCCTTTTAAGGGCGATTTGGGTAGGGTTTTTTTTCCCCCACTGGGGTACGAAACCCCCTTTTTTCTCGATGACTTGCATTTCAGAATGACCCGGGGGGGGGGTCACCCCCTAAAGTTTTCCCAAACTGTCCTGGAAAAAGGGATTAAGGAGGGCGGGCTTTACTAACAACCCCACAAGTGTGCCAAGGGAATGGAAAAGGCTCGGGGACTTGGGGGACATTGGGGAAAAAAGAGGAGTGATTTAAAACCCCAATTGAATAAAGTTGAGGCCCTTCAGAAAACTGGCCCTTTTGGCCCCGTGACTAAAAAAACCCGGGGCAGGGCATTCGGTTTGGGGGAAAGGGTTTTACAGGAGGTTTTTTTCCCCAGGTTTTTTAGAAAATAGCCCGTAACCCCCGACCCAATTTTACAAAAGGGGGGAAAAGTCAGCCATGATAAAGTGGCTCGAGGTGAGAAGGTTTTCCGAAACTAAAAGATCCCCTTTTCAAAAAGCCCGTGGTAATGGCCCCGACTTTTCCCGGGAATTTGTCGTGCAGACGGGTCGGCCCCATGTGGGTTGGGAGCTTTTAAAAGTCCCCAAAAAGTTTAAAGGGGGAGGAACATCCCCCTCACCTTTTATCAGTAGGAAAATTTTCCCCCCAAGAAAATTATTTGATCATTGAGAAAGGAGTGTTTAAAACCCTCAAGTGGGCCCGGTTTTTTCAGGGATTATTTTTTTAGGCGCAAAAATTTTGATTAGTTTTCGGATCTGCCCCTTTCCCGGGGGCTTAAAAGAGAAAAAGGGGGAAAAAATGCTTTTCCGGGGGGGTGGGGTTGGGGTTTTTTGGCCCTACAAGGGCTTTTAACTTTGTGGTTGAGCAAGGCCCGGGGGAAATTGCAAGGCAATGCTGAGTCCCCTCAAGGGGTTTACTTCTTTTTTGGGGACAGGTGCCCCGAAACCCCCTTTGGGCCCGAGGGTGGGGGGTAAAGTAGAAAGGCACAAGGCCTTGTGATGATGGGGAAAAGTGCCACCAAAATTCCTGGTTTGGTTTGGGTGGGCCATATTAATTTTTGTGTCGCGGCATTAGGCCACCGGGTAAGGTTTTTTAAAATTTTGTTTGGCTGGGGAGGGAAACTCAAGTCGGGTCGCCTTCACTTTGGGGCAGTTTTAAAAAGTGGGGGGGGATGAATGGGTCCCCTCCGGGGATCCAGCCCGGGGGTTTAGGATGGCCCATTTTAAGCCTTTGGGGAAACAGGTGAGCTTTTGGTTTGTTTGTTCCCTTTTAGTTACCCCGGGGAGTTTAAACCCCCTTTGGGGGCCCGAGGGGGGCTCTAAAGGGCCCCTTTTAAAAGGGGCTGTTCCTTTTCCACGGGCCGGGGGGGGGGAAGAAACCCGTGTGGGGAATTTCAGACGTGCCTGCAGAGGTTTCCAAAAGGGGTTTTCCCCCCTAAAAACTGTGGTGAGACACCTGGGTTTTTTTTTTTGGTTTTTTTCTGAAGTAAGCCTTTTGTTTTGTTTTTGTTTGTGTTGGGTTGTTGGAAAAAAACAGATGCCAACCCCAAAAAACGCACCGTTTTTTTTGCACAAATATAGCTGTGGTCCTGTTTTTTAAAGCCTCCCTTTTGGGGACAAAACCCCTACCTTTATATTTTATTATTTTTATTATTTTATTTTTTTATTGTTATTACATTTAATAATGATCTTTAAATTATTTATTAAAAGTTTTTTCATTTAAATTTTATTTTCTTAATAACATTTCATTACCTTTTATTATATATTTAAGGAAACTTTTCATTACGTTTTTTCTTAAAACAATTAATTATTTTTACAATTATTTTAAAACAAACTTTTTTCATTAAAAGTTTCCTTTTTGGGGGGGTTCATTGTTATGTTTTCCCTTTTATTTTTAAACCCCATAAGAGAGACAATTTTTGGTGGAAATAATTTTAGATATTGGACTAAATGAAAAGGGGCGACACTGGTCCATTAAAACTGGGTGGGTTTTGTGCCCCTTTTGAGCAATCATAAAAAGGTTTTTGGGCTGGGGAGGGGGTAAAATGGAGGTGAGGGAAAATGAGGAGTAGGGGGGTAACGTTGGAAAAAGGGTAGAGGGAAAGGGTGTGGGGGGGCTAGTCCGATTGGCCACCCCAAACAAATTTTGCAAGTTTGGCAATGAAGGGGTTCAGCCCAAAAAATAGTTGCTGCCCCAAGCACAAAACCCTTCTGTCCCGTAAGAGGGGAAATTGGGGAGTGAAGGGGTCAGGCAGAACAGGTGTAGTGGGTTGCGGACTCCCATTATTAGGGGAACAGCAGGGATCGTCGAACGTATGTTTTTCCCCTGGGGCCCGGGGTTGACAAACGGGATCGGGTTGACAGATTGTGGGTGGGGCTGGGGGAAATCCAGTGTCAGGGTGCACTTTGGCCCCAATGACAAAGTTGAGGTAGGTGGAGCGTCCTTAAAATGATTTCGGGGATTTAGGAAAAAGCTAAGGAAAAGGGGCCCTCCAGGGAAAATATTTTTCAGAAAATTACCTTTCCACGAGCCCACCAGGGGGGGGGAGATCAGAGGTGAATAAGTGGCTCAAACTTTGGTGTTGGAAGAGGGTTTTGGGGTTTTTCGGAGAACTGGGCTGCTTTGTTTGGCTCGACTCTATCGGGATGGGCTCCCCAAAATTTGGGGGGTGCACTGTATTGGGGGACAAAATGGCCCGGGGAAGTTGAGGAATTTTTAAATGGGGGGACGGGGGGGAGGGAAAACTACACATATAGCATGCAAGATAGTAAAGTAGAGAGCGGGGAAATAAAAATAAAACAGGGTGGAGTGGAGAGAGGGGGTGTAGCAATAGAAAAAAAGATCGGGGGAGAAAGGAATAAAAAACGGGGAAAAATCTCTAAATTGCATTGCTGACCAATGCCAGGGTCCCGCCCAACAAAAAAAATGAATAAATTACTAATTAGGAAGAAAAAATGACATAGGGGGGAAAAACTGAGACATGCTGGGACGAGAGCTAGGGACTGGGCTTAATTTGCGGGTTACAGTCTATTAGAAAGGATCGAAAGCCCGGAAGGGGGAGGTGTTGTCTCTATGAAAAATCCGTTGAACAACATGGGGGAAAGACTAGGTACAGGAAATGAAAAATGTGGAATCATTAGGGGTAAACATCATGGGGTAATAAACAGTAAAAAAAATTCTAATGGGGGTCTGCTATAGGGCCCCCAAAATATAACAGAACCCATGAAATGTACTCCTCAGGCAAATAACAGGCAGCTAATCAGAATGAGGTTATTATTATGGGCACTTTAACTACCAGACTAAATTTGGGAATTAAACCTTTTCTCTCAAAAAGGGGAACAGGTTTTTGCAATAATAATGATAATTACCTTTGCCAAATGGTGCAAGAAACCATAAGGAAAGGCCCCTACTAGATTTAAAAATTTTGAAAAAAACCCTGACAGAGTAAAAAAGGGTTGGTTGAGGGGCACCTAGGGAATGGGCCATAATATAAAAAAATTTTCAGTTTATCCTTCAATAATTTTTGTCAAGGACCACAAAAACACTGAATTTTGGAAGGCTAATTTTATTCTGTTAGGGGGGCCCCTAAACCGTATTGACTGGGAATTGTTTTAAATTGGCAAACAAATATAAATGTTTTAAATTTTAAAAAACTTTCTGGGATACCACTGTGAGAGGTAATCCCTTATGGTAAAAAAAAAAATAGAAACGGGAAAAAAACCCAATGTGGATCAACGGATGTAAAGGAGGCAATAAAAAATCAAAAAAAAAAGCTTTTCCCCCTAAAAAAAAAGGGGGAGGGCGTGAAGAGGCACTAAAAAAGTATAGGGAAAAAATAAAGTGTGTAAAATAAAGATAAAGCAAGCAAAGTGGGACAGAAAGACATTTTGCTATAAAAAGAAAAACAACCCAAAATTTTTTTTAAAATAAAAATAGTAAAAAGATTAAAACGAAAATGTTGGCCCTTTTGAAAAAAAAATGAGGCAGGACAGTGAGGACGATGAGAAAAAAGAAAAACTTTTAAACATTTTTTTTTCCACTGTTTTTACAGAGGAGGTGAGCTTCCCGTTGAACAGAGGGGTGAGGAAAATCCCAAATTAAAAGTTTCTTTTCTAACCCCGAAGAAGTGCGCTCCGTCTTTTAAAAAGATTAAAAAGAAAATCCCCAGGTCCAGATGGCTAACCCAGGGGGTCCCAAGGGAGTTAAGTATGTCATAGATAGGCCCCTATTCCTAATTTTATGGATTCTAATAACGGGGTAGTCCAAAGGGTTGGGCATAGCAAATGTGGTGCCAATTTCAAAAAAATCAAAAGTGATCCAAAACTATAGGCCGGTAAGCTTAACCTTGTTTGGGGTTAAAAATTTGAAGGTTTTCTAGAGTGCTTCCCGGAGTTCTCATGAAAATAAAAGTTTAACCCCATTCCCGTGGGGTTCTAAGGGTCGGTTTCCCGTCAGACTAATTCATCACTTTTTATGAGTCAGCGCTAGCTGGATGAGGTGAGGCCGGATGTCAAATATCTAGATTTTTTAAAGTATTTGTTACGGTGCCACTAAAAGGTTGTAAAAAAAAATGGAATGCTTGGAGGGGGAAAAATGTGTGCAAATGGGTGGAACTGGTACTGATAGAAAACAAAGGGTAGTAATAACGGTACTACTTGTGGGTTTCTGTTAATAGTGGGGTACCACAGGGGTCAGTATTGGGTTCTATCCTCTTTTTCCTTTTTATTAATGATCTTTACAAGGGATTTTCAAAGTAGAATATGATCTTTTTCAGACGTTTCTAAGTCTTAAAGTAATCAACCCCAATAGAGGGTAATGTGTTATTACAAAGGGATTGGATAAAATTTTTGGGGGCCTGGGCAGGGGAAAAGGCAATGGGGTTTTTACAGATAAATTTCAAGGTTATGACTGGGGAGGAAAAAAACATTTCAGAATAATGTTAAATGGAAAAAAAACTTGGGAAAAGTGACATGAGAAGGCTTGGGGGAAACCGGTGGGGCAGTAAATTTAATTGTACATCCAGTGAGACGCAGCTGCAGGCAAAAAAGGTCAGGGGTGCATTAAAAGGGGGGTAGGGCAATGATGAGAACATTTTTTCCCCATTATACAAGTCCTGGTTTTGACCACAATGGAATATTTGGGGGGCCCGTTTTGGGCACCCGTGCACAAAAAAAGACATTTTAGGCTTGAACAGGTACAAAGGCGGGCAACAAAAAAATAAAAAAGGACGGGTGGACTACAATCCCGAAAATTAGCAAGATTAGGGTTTTTTTCGTTTAGAGAAAAGACGGCTTTGGGGGACAAAAAAAATATGTTTAAATACTTTAAAGGTCAAAAAGAGACTTCCCAGATTTTTTATACCCAGGGCTTATTGAAAAAGGGGGCGTCTTCTACGTCTTGAGGAACGAAAGTTTCACAAAACTAGAAAGGGGTTCTTTACTGTAAGAGGTGAGACTATGGATTTTCCTGCCAAGGGACTTTTTTCATGGTGAATTCAATAACGGAGTTCAAAAATGGTTTGAACATTTTTTGGAGCTAAAAAATTACTTTTACCTTTCCCTGTGATTCAAGGGTTTTGTTTTTTGGGTACAAATTGGTGCTTTATGCAAAATAAGAAAATTTTGGTCCAAAAAAACCTTGTTTACTTGCAAAAAAAAAACCTAAATGTATGAAAAATTTTAAAAATTAGTAAATTTTTAAGAGACATAGCTAAAACATTTATGACAACAATAAAAAAACAAAGGACACAGCGCTGGGAAAAAGTTGTCTGTCCTATTTTTTCGCCCCCAGAAAGGGGGGGCCCTAACCTATGTGCCCGGTTCTCTTAAAAGGAAAAATATCCCGATTGTAGTGAGTTTTTTGAACCCACAGGTGTTTTTTTTTAAAAAAAAAAAAATTTTTGTGTTTGGGTGTGAAAACGAAAAATATTAAAGTTTCCTATCTGCAGTTTTAAACTACAAATGTTTCTTTTCACAAAGAATCCTGGTAAAAAAAAAGTGGGTTTAAAAATTTCTCCCAGTTTTGCAATATCCTATGCGTGGGTTTAACCTGCTGTTTGGGGGCATGGGAAAGGTGTACAAAGGGGGGAGCGCTTTTTGGCTTCCGGAACGCAGGGTTTTGGTGGGGGCATTCACATTTTCAAAGCCCCAAATTCCCGAATCGCCCCATTTTGGTTAAAAACCCCTTGGGTTCATCTAGGGTGTATTGTGCATTTTGGGTGCACAGGTGTTCCATAGTTTTTTTGGCATTGGGTTGTGAAAAAAACCCCCAAAAAAGCACAGTTCCTCCATAGTTTTTCGGATTCATTTTTACAGTGTTCACCGTGCAGGACAAATGACAGGATAACTTTACTCTGTGTTCGTTACAATTTCAAGGATATAGACTTTATATAGTTTTTTATGTTTTATTACTTTTGCACAATAGAAATGGAAAAACAACAAAAAATCTTATTTCGCCACAGCCTCATGGCCATAATTTTTTATTTCTCTGTAAATGGAGCTGATTAAGGGCCTTTTTTGTGGGATGAGTGGATGTTTTCATTGGTTCCACTTTGGGGGGGTTGAGCAAGGCTGTTTGATCGCCTTTAAATCAGCTTTGGGAAGCAGGGTAAAGAGCATACAGTGTTTACAGCGCAGTATACATGACATATTAGTTTTCCTCTTTGGGGCGATACGTTTAGGACAATACACAATCTGTATGTTTTTTTTATGAGGTAGCACTTAAAAAGTGTTTTTATTGTATAACTGTTTCTGCATCGTTGTATTCTGATTTTTTATTTAATTTTCTGTATACGGAGCCGGGTTGTTTTTTTTTTTATTTTTTTGAAGTGTCGTTTCCCTTGTTGTAACTTTGTCATTTATTTGACTTTTCAATTACTTTTCATTCCATTTTATGTGCAGCAGCAGGAACAAAAATTGTAACTCAGCATTTTTTTTACAGTGCTTCTCATGTGGGTTAGATAATGTGACAGATTTATAGACTGGGTCGACGATACCAAAAATACATATTCTTTTTCATTTTGTATCTTTTTGGGGGATAATTGGGTGACAAAAACACAAACACTACCATGTACTCTACTTAAGCACGATGTATAGGTGTAGAGAACCCTTGATATAATGAAATGAAGTTCTGGGTATACCAATACAATTTAAACCAAAACAACTACAGGTATAACACCTAGAAAAAAGATACATAAAACATAACTTTTAATCAGAATGAATAAGAGTTGGGAAAAAAAAAACGAAAAAACACCCTCAAATATATACCTATCAAGGACCTGTCTACCTCAAAAATGGGGAAATCGCCTCAATAAGGGCGCCCCACACTGGAACCTAAAACTAACCCTGTCCCTAGCTACATCTAAATGAAAAAAAAAAAAAAGAAAAAAAAAAAAAAAAAAAAAAAACATAAAACCACAAAGGGAGTGCAAAAAAACAAAAAAAATTTGCTGTGATAAATAAAAATTTTCAACGGGGAAAAAATTACTTTTTGATGTTCAAAAAATACTTTGAATTGTGTTTGGGCGTCATAGGGAAGTTTAATCAATAACGCTTTAAAATTTTAAATTTACCAAGGTTTTTTCCCCCCAAAGATTTCTGGGTTTTCGGGGGAAAAAATTGCATTTTGAAAAAAAAACCCAAAAATTACGGAAAAAATCTAAGAAAAAAATAAAACAAGATGTATGAAATTTAAAACAACTCACGTCCCTTAATGTTTGGAAAAACGGGGCCCTTGGGTAAAAAGGGAGGAACGGGGGTTTCCGGTTAAGTCATGTCCCAGAGTTTTTTTGGGGAGGAGGTTACCCAAAAAAAGGTTTTTTTCAGGGCATACCCCCATTTGCACGCGATATGTTAGAATTTTAAATTTTCTTCAGGTTCTTTTGGTAAAAAAAAAACTGGGGGGGGTTCCCCCACTTTTTTGGGGGGCCCCTTTGTTTCTTGCGCCCTTCCCAGATTGCTTTTATCGGGGGTTTTTTTTGGACTTTGTCACCCGGATCCTTATTACCCCATTTGTTGATCCGCCCCCGCTTTTTACATTCGGGGGGAAAAAATTTTTGGGGAAATGGCCCTTGCCCAAAGTTTATTTTTTACCCCCCCCTTTTCCCCCTTCCTTTATGGGGTTTTGCCCCAACAAAAACATTTGGGGGGGCCCATTTTGTTGGGGGGAGTTGAAAACATTGGGGGGGCTAATTGATGTCCCCCCCTAAATCATTCAAATGTATTTCAAAGGGGTTTTACCTTTCGATGTAACAGTTAGGCAAATTGAAAAAACAAAAAAAGGGGGGCCCATAAAATAAAAGTTTTTCCCCTTGTCCAGGGCCCTTCCATTTTAATTTTAAAAGGGGAAAAAGCGGGGAACTGAGCCCGCCGTTTTTTTAAAAACATATTGGCGTTTTTTACACAAAAAAGGGTCCCCGGGTTCTCCGCCATATGAATACCCCCCCTTTGTGAAAACCCCTTTTTGTTTACCCTTTTTTCTTTTAATCAAATTTTGGTCCCCAACCTTTCCCCACGTGGGGGGGACTTTGATCGAAAGCAAATTAAAACGGGAAACCCTTTGGGGGATTTTTCCCCAATTTAAATCTTTAAAGGGCCAAAAGGGTCTAAATGATTTTTTTGCCCTTTGCCCCATTCTTTTTAAGAAAAATTTGTTAAATTTTCCCAAAATTTATTGCATTATTTTTTTTCACCCATCCATTTTTTAAAAATGTGGTAGGGGTTTTTTGGTGAAAATTTTTTGCCCCATTATTTATTGAATTTTCTTTTCTAGTATTTTTTTTTTTATTTTATATTTGAAATTCACTTTTTTATTTTTAAAATTTATTTTTGTTTTTTTTAAAAATTAGCCCCCAAAAACAAGCCTTTTTTTGGTCTTTATTATAGCTATGAACACCTACGTTATTTTTTGGAATTTTAAACCTCATTGGACCTTCGTGTGGGCCCCTTTTAAATTGGTCCATTTTAACATTCATTGGTTAGTTTGCAAAAAAATTTTACCCTTTTGGCTCTATGGGCTTTTTTTTTATATCTATAAAAAACTTATAAAGCCCCTTTTTGTACTCCACAACGTTTTTTTTTTTTTTTTTTTTTTCCTTCTATTTTAGGTTCAGAAATTTAAAAAGGGGCCATTTTTCCGGTATATCTTTAACACGTTTTTATATCCCTTTTGGGGAACCCTCTATAGTATTTATTGGATTCTTAGTTTGGATCTTTTATATGGTTTTTTCACAAAATATACAAAATGTTTAGGGGGCCAAACAAAAAAATTTTGGCCCCTTTGGCTCGCTTTTTATAAATTATTAAAATTTTCTGCTTAGCGCCCTTTAAATTTCCATGTTGTAAAGGTTTTTTTTTCTGTTATTCAAGCCTTTGGGCCCCAGTCTGCGTTTTTGCAAATTAAATTAAAATGTGCCGTCGGCCTGCTGTGGGATGGCCGGGTGACAAACCGGGGCATTGAAACTTGGTCTATGTTTGTTTTTTAAATTTTAAATGTTTGTTTCTCCCTCCCCGTTTTTGTACATGCATGAGGCCTTTTTTCCCCGGTTTTGTTTTTCCGGGGGGCCCCTTGGGGTTCCCAAAAATTTTTAAAAAAATTTTTTTTTTTTTTTTTTTTGGGCGTTTGTCAGGGCTCTGTGGAGTCCCAAAGGGGGCTAAAGGCTTATTTAATTTTTTGGGTTTTAAATTTTTCCTCTTGCTAATATTTTGGGTTGTTTATTCACTGGGGAATTTTTTTTACTGCTTGGGGCCTTTTCTTTTAAACAGATAGGGGGTCTGTACATGATTATCCCGGACCCCCCTCCTTAAAATTTTCCCGCCCCCCGTTTTTCCTCAAATTTTGGGAGTGGGGTTTTTATTTATTTCATACAAACTTGTTGATTTTTTTTTTAGATGTTTTCCCTTTTTGTTTTTTTCAAAAATGCCCCTTTTTTTTCCCCGATGAAAAACCCCGTATTAAGGGGGGAAAAAAACCCGTTTGGAAAATTGGAATATTTTTTTTGGTTATTGATTATTTCTTTTTGGAAAGCCCTCATCAATTTTATAGTATTTTTGAACATCAAACGTATATTGTCTGTTTTTTATTGTTATTTTTTAACAGCATTTTTTTTGGGTTTTTGCCCCCTTTTTAGTATATTTTTGTTTTTTGGGGTTTTTTTTTTTCTTTCTTTTTTTTTCATTTGATGTAGCTGGGCAGGGTTTATTAGGTTCCATGTGGGGGCGCCCTTATTGGGGCGATTTCCCCCATTTTTGAGGTGACGGGTCCTTGATGGGGGTATATTTGGGGTGTTTTTTCGTTTTTTTTTCCCAAAAACTCTTATTCATTCGATTAAAAGTTTTTTTTTATGTATCTTTTTTTTGGGGGTTTACCCCCTGTAGTTGTTTTGGGATAATTGGGTGAAAAAGGCGGTGCACGTGTTTTATTTTATTTATTTGTGTTTTATTCTGTATATATTTTTTACATTTTGTTTTGTGCATGTGCCATGCCACCCAAAAACGTGGGGAAAAATTAGCACAATTATTTTATTCATGGTGATTTCCTTGGGTTTAACTATAATTTCAGAGCTTTGATTTCATTTTACTGTAAAAAATTTTTTTTATAGTGTAAAATGATCTCCTGTTTTCTCATACGTAGTTTATTGGATTGGTAAAGGGGGTGGGGGATGTTTGAAAGAAAAGATTTTAACTTTTTTAAAAAAGGCGTTTTCTGAGATGGGGGCTGTAAATCCAATGAGGGACCCGTAGAAAGTGCAGGACCATAGAAGATGGAGTACATATCGAGAAGGCTTTTCTTTTCCCCTTTCAAGGAGGAGATCTTTAAAAATCCGATAAAGATGCAGATAGGACACATATGCAGAAAAAAGGGCAAAAAGACAAAAATGTTAAGGAAAAACCATCAACCAAACCCAATACGTAGACCTCCGGGGGGATGAGAGGCAAAAAAGGGGCAAATCACAAAAAGAAAATGGTCAATGATGTTGGAGGAACAAAACTGTAATTGACTTATTAAGATGACTTCAACTTTAATAAGGACGATCCCATTTATCCAAGACCAGAAAACCAACCTGATACAAAAAGTTGTATCCATTATAGAAGAATACCGTAATGGGAGACAAATGGCCAAGTATCGGTCAAAAGACATCACCATTAAGAGGCAGCACTGAGCACAGATGGAAGCAAATACAAAGAAGGACTGTGAGAAGCAACCATTGATGGACATACTGTGACCTTCCAACCATAGGATACACAGCATGTTTGGCACGATGCTGGTGGTGATAATAAGGTCAGCCAGGGCCACATTTGAGATGAAGAAATACATCGGACAATGGAGGCGGTGACTGGACAACACCAAGAGAATCATCACAAGATTTCCAAGAAATGTGAACATGTACACAAAAAAAAGTGACACATAAGAGGACAATCCGGAACTTGTAGGAATTTCGGAAGCCAATAAGAAACAACTCCGTCACCATGGTCTGGTTATCTGCACACATGTTACAGAACAATGGGATCTTTTCAACTTAAAAATGAATACAAAGTAGATTCAATTGGTGGCAATATGTAAATTGTACCATATTGTATTATTCCATATTCCATACACAGCGCTGTGAAGAAAATACATTTATAGGTTAATAAATTGCATAATTCTAATTACAAACAGATAAAAATGCAACCAATGCTCAAGTACTATAACCTGTACTCAGCTATTACTATATAACAGTACTATGGTATAGCCAATACTCAACTGCTAAATCCAATAATAAAATACTATAACTAATACCCAACTACTACTGTACAACAATACCGAACTAGTACATTTTACCCAATAATCAACTACTATAATCAATAATCAACTACTACTGCACATTCAAAAATCAAGTCTATAACCAATACACAACGACTACTGGATAACAATACCCAAATGCTTCTGGAAAACCAATATTCAAGTACTATAACCAATACTCAACTATTACTATTAAAACAATACCCAACTACTACTGGATAACAATACCCAACTCCTACTGGATATACTCAACTACTACTGGATAACAACACCCAACTACTACTGGATATATTCAACTAATACTGGATAATCACTACTCAAAGTACTACAGCCTTTACTCAAGTACTATAACCAATACAGATGGTTGGATTTTTGGTAAATGTGCAATAATCTACAAATAAGACAAACTCTTGTACTGGTATACGAACTTCAGTAATTACCAGGGGTGTAGCTATAATGGATACAGTAGCAGTCCCACCTCAGCCCTGATATTAGTAGGTTCCCAAAGGTGCTTCTGACACATAAGAAGACCTCAGGCCATGTGTGTTACAAATTTCGTACTAGGACCATGAAGCTTCAACTTTTTTCTCCAGTAATCATTAATTGAGTAAATTTGATCATAATTTGGATGATGATCTTCTCCCCAATCAACAATTGTAACGTAGTAACATAATATATAAGGTTCATAGTAACATCATTTATATGGTTCATAGTAACATAGTAGATAAGGTTCATAATAAAATAATATATAAGGTTCATAGCAACATAATAGATAAGGTACATAGTAACATAGTAGATAATGTTCATAGTAACATAGTAGATAAGGTTGGAAAAAGACACAGGTCCGTTGAGTCCAAACTAAAACTTTATAGTGTTGTGGAGACCCCAGTCCTGAAGGTAAAAGTCCAGTCCTGAAGGTAGAAGCCCAGCCCTGAATGTAACAGAGTAACATAGCAGATAAGATTGCAAAGACCGAGGTCCATTGAGTCCAAACCAAAACCATACATTGTTATGAGAACCCAGTCCTGAAGGTAAAAGTCTAATCTTGAAGGTGGAAGCCCAGCCCTGAATGTAACCAGTAACAGAGCAGATAAGATTGGAAAGACCCAGGTCCATCGTGTCCAATCTATAGCCCGTCACATAATCTTCAAAAAATTGAGAATCTCGCAAGAGAACAGAGAGTGACTTTTGATCACTATACTTACTATTTTGCCGTAGGCAAACTTAAACTCTATCAGTTCTCTATCTGTAAAACACTAAAACGTAACTTTTATTATGTATAGCTCTTAACCTCTATACACACTATTTAAAAACCTGATTTCTAACCTTGTCATTTAACCCTTTTTGCTTCTGAAAGAAGGAATAACTCCTTTTCTCTTATAAAATCTGGTGGAGCACCACCTACTAACAGGAGAGCCTTATATCTATAGCAAAGCACTAGCTCCAGTAAGGGATACCAAGCCTACTACCTGGGCAGTCGTCCCTAATCTCATGGACACAAAACAAATAAGGCCCCTTTGTGACACCGTCTGCAGCAGGTGACACTTCTAGACAGAGGTCAGAAATCACAATTTAAAACGTCATATCTGACCTGCCCGACATGTTTTGCCAGCTAACCTGGCATCATCAGAGGTTAGAGGTCCGATCACATGTGGTCTAAGCTCACTTCCTTTTATATCATGTTAGGTACACCCCCTATTCAGGTGCTCACCAATTAGCCATCAGAGAATCCACAAAAACCCACTCCCCCTTCCGCTCTCCTGCACGCACACTCATAATATGTCCTGCTAAAGCGGCCACCATGCTCCCATGAACATAAATCCTCATGCAAATTCACCATCTCCATAACAGGCTTGCGCCCCATCTTACCGTATTGCCCGTGCCAACACACTGCACCAGCAGACACCTCAGCCCTGACTGTGATGGGCTTCCGTCTTATTTCTCTCATATTATTGCAACTGCGTGCCTCACCTAGAACGGACTAAGTAGAATAGATGTTACATTCCACAGCACATTACCAGCTTTATCAACTCCCATAAGCCCCCTCTCTTCTACGTGTAATATGCATATTCATTGGGAATATAGATTCCACTGTACAGTACACCACTGTCATATTATCTTCCCATAAAGCACTTCTCCTATATATCTAATATACATATTCATTTTAATAAAGCTGTAAGCCCTATTAAATACATGTTTCATTGTGCTGTATACTATTGTCTCAAACTATTTCCGTAAACCACTTCTCTTTTATATGTAATATTCATATTCATTTTAATAAAGCTGCAGGCTCTATGGTTAGTCCTCCCTCCCACAGTTTGACCTCACAACTTCCCCATTGAAGATTCTCTCCTCCGGCTCACGGCTAGCCACCTAATTCATTACGTCACAGTGGAAGCATGCAAAAATATGGGAGCATGCAAAAATATTAGTATCTTCAAATGCTGTTGCATCTAGTTAGCACTAGATCAACGCAGCGAGCAGAAACAATAAATCTATACATAGATGAATATATACATGAATAAGTAGTTATACACTTCCAGGCTGCATCTCGCCACAACAACGCAAGTGCACATACCATACAATTCAACTGCCAACAAACCCCTCCATGCACAAAAGCAACATCCCTATTTTTTAAATAGAAACCGTGGCCTCACGTGATCAATACCTATCATTATTACAGGACACTGGGAAAATGAGGGACAACGTAGAGGCGGGGGGGAGGGCAGGAGGGTGATGGGAGAGAGGAAAAAACATATGTGAACTCTAATGCTTCCATAGTCATGTATTCAACTGTGCTTTATCCACTGTCCGTTCTTTATCAAATATATCATGTTTCTTCTAAAATTATTATATTGGGAATCAGCAAGATTAAATAGGGTGGTAACATTGTCATCTTAAATAAAAGTGACTATAGAGCGATGGTTGAGAGAATACTTGGTGATTCAGAAACATATGAGAGGCTTCCATGGGATCCAACCAATGAGTATCTGAGGGAATTAAAAAGGGTTTTGGACCTGGGAATGGAGAAAAAATTAATTACTGAGGAGGAGAATAAATTAATGCTAAATGTGAATCCTACTATTGCTACCTTTTATGCATTACCAAAAGTGCATAAAGAGGTTGTGCCAATACCAGGAAGACCGATAGTCTCAGGTAGAAACAATTTAACACAAGGACCCAGCACTATGTTTGATCGTATATTGATGCCCTTTGTCACTGGCCTTCCTTCATATCTTAAAGACACGAAGGATACTGTGATGAGAATTAATGATCTAGTAGTGAGCGAAAGTACACTTCTTGCAAGTTTAGACGTTGAAACCCTATACAGTAACATCAGACATGATCTGGGCCTGAAAAACAAAACAAGTATTTTTTTAAAAAAAGGG